>JABUQX010088906.1:15000-52761 GCA_015478945.1 Trachelipus rathkii | reverse complement strand
ACGGCAATTTGTAGCGGGCCCGAGCCGACGGGGGGATCACAGGGGACGTTATTTCCATTACCCCGTAGGGAGGGACGGTAGAACCCCGGCGATACCCAAATAACCCAAAGAGCGGGGCGGGGTCCGGAAAAACAACTTCCCGGAGGGTGAATTAAGTCCTACCCCGAGTTTCCCCGGAAGGCCGAGAGACCCAGACTCCTGCCATCGGTGCGGTTTATCCCTTGTGTTTTTCTTTAAGTTAAAAAAAAAAAAAAGCAAAATTTAATTAGAAAGTCTATTTATTTTTTTTTTAACGAGTAAACCAATAAAAGGTCTCTAAATAGGCCTCTCTAATCATATTACTATAATTATTAACAATAGATTTTTATTTTTATTTTTTATTTTTTTTTATATATTTTCCTATGTATTTAAAAATTTTACAGGATTCCAAAATGTATTTCTTTTTCGCTGTAGCTATTTTTGTTTTAGTTTTTGAGATATAATTATATATATTATATAAATATAATATATAATATATATTATAATATATATATATATATATGATAATATATATATATATAAATATTTTTTTTTTTTTTTTTTTACATTTTCCGCACTAAAAAATGTTAACAGGATTCCAACAATGTATTCCTTTTCCCTTGTAGCTATTGTAGTTTTCGAGATATGAGTTGTAGTTTAAAACCAATTATCACCAATCCATATATATATATATAATATATATTATATATATATATATATATATATATATATATATATAATAATATAAATATAATATATATATATATATATTATAATTATATATTATATATAATAAATATGTGTGTGTGTAAAAAATATATATATAATGTATATAATTGGAATATTGGAATATAAGAAATTATTAGGTGATCTCCTCAATTAAGATATATATATATATATATATATAATTATATTATATTATATAATATATATATATATATATATATATATATATATATAATAATATTTAATTATATATATATATATATATATATATATATTATATATATATATATATATATATATATTAATATATATATTATAACTATATATATATACCATATATATTAATAATTTTTAATATATATTAAATAATTATATTGTGTAATGATAATATATATATAGTAATATATTATATAACTCAGTTGTCACTCCCACTCACGGGCAAGGAGCTCTATTTAAGGAGGGGGTGTGTTACACGTCTCAGAAGCTCGCCAACTAACGCAAAATTACGCATATGAACACAGACGCAAGCTTTAAAGTGAGGAGATTTAAATTCAGCAGGGAAACACAGAAAGATGGAGAGAATTTCCACGAACAGAGGTGGCAGGCAAAGAAGAAGCACCGCACGTGCGAAACTTACCTTTTTGTTTACCTAAATCCATCATCAAAACTCTAATGCGCAGACACAGCCACACTTTGTGCTTACGCGGGGCGTCGCCCATAGTGGTTGATACTAGGGGGGCAGAAATGTAAAAAGATGACAAGTTCCTCGAAAGCCAACCTGCCGCTGCAAAAAAAAAAAAAAAAAAAAAAAAGGATACCAGGACAGTTATCAGATAGAGCACACAACATCGCGCCAGCCCAAAGATAGAGGGTCAAGTGAAGGTGGAAAAACGAACAAGTTTATAAGATATTTTGGCACTTTGAACTCGCACACTGTCCAAAAGTCAGAGGGTTGAATAACCAGGAGGCCCCCCAGCAGATATGAAGAATACAGTACTCTCATACAAAGGGCGGATGTGGCCCTTGGTATAAGCTGGAGTAAACTGAAGAAATGAGGAAAGTGAAAAAATAAGGACTCGCCAGTAATTTCTAAAACATAAAATTCCCAATGTTTTCTTTTGAGAGGCCAGCTCCTTTTTTAGCAGCAACCGTTATGTGATGTGAGGTCGTCCAAGACATTGTTTTTGTGTCTTTTAATTTTGTTTATATGTGTCCAAGTGATGTTTTTATTGTCTACTCAGGGATGTGTATGTTGATGTGTGACAGTAGAACTCGTTCGAATGAGGATAGGAAAGTTGGAAGGTGTTGTGTTTTTAGAGAGGGAGATTTTGTAGAAGTTGAAGTTTTCAAAAGAATTAAAGATTTCACAAAGCGAGGTCGAGACAGCAACACACTCGACCCGGAAATTCTTTCTATTCCAGATTATCGAGAATAGAATACGAGAGGGGCAATTCTAGAAGTAAAAGAGGGAGCAGAATTAAATGAGTTGAAGAATGAACTGTCGAGTCATCGGCATACGATGGATAGAGTTTAGATGTGCAGAAGTGAGAAGATCATTAATGAAAAAAGTAAAGAATAAAGTAGGAGATAAGACAGCGTCCTGAGGAACACCACAATTGACAGAAAAAGAAAGAAGAAGTCGCCCCCCGTCAACAACAGCGATATGGAGCGATTTGAAAGAAAACTTAGACATAAGTAAGCCAAATAGCAGGACGTTAAACCAAAGTAAAATAAGGCGAGGCTTGGAGCAGCTGTTGTGACCGCGTGCCATACCCGTTCTCAAATGCTTTGAATGTCTCAAGCGCCACCACGCAAGTTCCCCGTAGTTCCTAAGGGCGGGAAAACCATAAATCAGTTAATTAAATGGCAAAGTATATCGCCAGTAGACCTCGAGCGCCGAAAGGCGTACTGGCGATCTGAAGGAAGTAATGAGATTCCAAATGATCTAAGAAATGAGAGTTGAGAAGGGTTCAAAGATCTTTAGATAGTAAATACAAGTCGTAAGAGCTATAGGGCGATGTTTAGAAAGATCAGAGCGGCTACCTTTTTTCTGGACTGGATTGGACATGTGCGTGTTCTTCCAACACTGAGTCGAAAGTGTTAGTATTGAGGACAAAGAGAATATAGTTGAACAAGGGAAAGGGGCCAGCACGGAAGCACACTCTCTCAAACACGGGGAGGGATGCCTCTGCCTTCCGGCTACTCACTATTCTAAAGTTCATAGATTCAGGGAGGCCCCATGCAAATCCCGATCAAAATTGTAATCACAGGCAAAGGCATAGGACACCTGAGAGGGAGAAGGAGGAGGAAGAGGAAAGAATGACAGAATCAAACCAGGGTATGAGTTAGAGGAAGAAATAGGATGGCTACATGAAGGAGCCGAAGAATTGGCCTTTTTAGTTGGTGAATGAGAATTAGCAAACAGAACCATCAGAACGAATAAGAGGAGAAAGGCAGATTTACAGAAGTTAGTAGAGAGAGATGTTTTTTGCAAGAGTCCAGAAAATTGGTCAGTAGGAGAACCAAGGTGATTAGCGCACTTCACTTTCTTTTGATGAAAGCCCGATTTGCTTCTTCGAAGAGTATCCTTTGAAACATTTCTACTGAATGAAAATTAGAAAGGAGTGATAGCGTAGTTAGGTAGGTGAGAAAACGAGAAATTTTCCATTCCCGATACGCGCTATACGCACTGAATGGCCAGAGAACAAGTACTATCGAACCATTGGATTATAGAGGAGAGAAAGATTTTAGTCGTGATAAGAAGGAATGGAATCTGCTCATCCATCAAACGGACTACAGCCTTTTCCACCTTATCGGCAAAGCTAAGCGTCACCAGTAGTCAAAAGCAGTCATTCAATTATTAGTTAGCGTAGAAGCAACGCAAGGGTTATACCTCCCATATCGCGATCTGAATCAAAGTTTGCAACAGAAAAAACGCCGATAATTAGCTAAGGAATAATTGGCCTGTTATTCTATTGGTTATTATTTTTGTGAAAATAAGTCGCACGTGGTTTTATTCAAATAGGAGCGAATATATATATTTATATATATAATATATATATATAGTAGGTGATGTATTATTTATAGCAGTAGAAAAATGGACTAGTGGCGGTGAACCATTTATAGGTCAAGTTGTGTTCAAGAATTGAGTGGTACGTATTCCGGAATGAATATATGTTTGATGTTCTGTTTAATTATGTTGTCATCAGAATGTTGGGGAGAATACTAAATGATTCGCCTTCACTCCCCATCTCTAATAGTATCGAGTGCGACCCCCAACCTCAGTGTGTGTTGTGATACAGGTTGACAAAATCCCGTCTAAATTAAGAGGACCCAGGTATTGTCTGGTACGGAACGGACGGAAGCGTATAAGCAGTCTCGTGGAGTAGGATAGTAAACGATATTCACAAAAAAAAATGCAGTGAAAAATCTGTTCTGTGTAGAAAGAACAGTAGACCAGAAGCACAATATTATTGTAGTTAAAAGAAAGAAATAATTTTAAGCCAAAAGAACATCGATAAGAAGTTAGGAGATTTCGAAGAGTGAGTACTTCGGAGGGAGTGTTTACAGGATGTTTATGCGGTTTTTACTTTTACGCACACTATACTTACCATCCACCTCTTAGACGGAAAATAGGAAAATAAGTTATAGAATTGGATATAACATAAACGATTAGGAGGATGGTGAGAATCATATTTTTGTTTTTTTTTTTTTTTTTTTTTATTTTTTATTACAGTGTCACCCCCACTCACGGGCGGTAGCCCTATTCAAGGAGAGGTGTTACATGTCTCAGAAGCTCACCCAACTAACACAAGTTACGCAGATGAGCACAGACGCAAGCCTTGAAGTGAGGGAGATATTAAATTCAGCAGAAACAAAAGATGATGTTAGAGATTCCACAGAACAGAGGTAGCAGGAAAGAAGGAAGCACCGCGGCGAACTAGCCTGGGGTTACAATATCCACACAAAATCATGCGCAACACAGCCCGCCTTGTGCTACGATGGCGTCGTAAAGTTGGTTGGTTAAGATGACAAAGTTCCCTCGAGCCAGCACCTGCCGCTGCGGGGTACCTATAGAAAAGTAGATAGAACATAGATCCTAAGTACTAGTAGAGGCAATACACAATCTTACACTGAAATGGGAAGTTGGAAAGTAGCGGGAACAGTTTTTTTTAAGCGGGTCTCTTCTTTTGGCCCTTTGACTCGACCCAATCCAAAAAGTCGGGTGCTTCTGAAACCAGAGCCCCCCCAAATATAAGAGCAGTATCTCCATAAAGGGCGCGATTTTGAGGACAATACTTTTAGGTATAGCTGGAGTAAACTGAGAAGAAAAAAAAAAGTCGCAGTTTCGCATTCTAAACAGAATTCCCAGTTTCTTTGAGGGCGCCTTAGCAACCTTAGTGATGTGAGGTTTCCAAGTGAGTTAATTTTTTTATTGATTTATAGTTATAAGTTCCAAGGAGCATGTTGTTATTATTTGTCAATACACAGGACGAAGAACTCTGAGAGATGATTAACCGTCGAACTTGATCGGAAACTCGAAAGACTTTTAGGGCGGAAGATTTGTGGAAGTGGAGTTTTCAAAGAAAATTATGGATTCCGGTGCTGTGAAATGCAGATTTACCTCCACTTGGAACTTCAGCCGGATTTTTATTCTTATACACATGTATCTGCGAGGTATAGAATGACGATTGTTATAATATCTTTTTAGGCTCTCAAAATTTTTTCTAAAGTAAAAAGAGAGAGCCATGACTATAAATTTAAATAATGACGTTGAAGAATTTGAAGGGTGAGAGTCATCGCATCAACGTGAGTGGATAGAGTTTAGTAGATTCCAAATGTGCAAATGTGTTAGTTTGTTATCGATTCTAATGAATATGTGAGACGAATACAGTATGGGAGTTAGACTAGAAATGCTTGACAGTTATATCTAGCGCCATCAATTTGAGATTTCAGTAAATTAGAAATGAAGAGATAGTCGTCACCTCGTCAACAAAACAGCCATTTTCTGTATTTGTCTACTCTTGACTAAATGCAAAAGGTTAGGCGTTTATGAGTTTAGAGGTGGTATTTTTGTCCACGGGATTTTGCAGTTGAAATTATATAAGTTAGTGTTTTAAGTCCGCTCTGTTTATGATTTTGTTATAGGTTAATTTTTAGGTCTGATATGAGTAAGCTTCCTTTTCTTGCGTACCATTTTTCCCCACTTAAGAATTGGGCCCCAGCAATTCCAGCAATGTATTTCTATTTCCCTGTAGCTTGCCCCTTTTCAAAATCTGCCATCCACACTTAATTGGCTCACACACAACCTCACGTTAGAAAAATCAGTGTACAAACATAAAAAAAAAAAAAAATGAGAAAAATGTTAAAAAAATAAATAAAAAAAAATAAAAAAAAAAATAAATATAAGAAAAAAAGAGCAACATTTTAAAATTATTCACACACTAAAAAATAATAACAGTAACCAACCAACTAAAACCGTTATTTGAAAAGCTTTTCCAAAATCAATGAAAAATTTAAAAAGTTTGAAAACAACTCACCACCTCCGTACACCCTGCACTAACATTATCATTGTAATATGTAACAAAAACCCAACAAAAATATTTCAGTACGAATATATGCAACTAAAAAAGTGGAAATTGTTAGGTAATAAATTAAAATATTCAAAAGAAACAAGATAACGTAATAGGTACTTGTTTTGCCTTTAACCCCGTTTGTTTTTTAATTTATAAATAAAAAAAAAATAAAATAATAGAAACATATAAAATTTTTTTTCCTTCCAAAAAATACAGACTTAAGAATATATTAGAATAAATATATAGTATAATATATATATATATATATATATATTAATATATATATATATATAAGAGATAATATATATACATATATATAATATATATTATACTATATATTTTTTAATAAATATAATTCAAATAATATTATATATATTAGTATTAAATATATAATATTAACTAGATATTAATTTAAAAAATATATATAGACATATATATATAGAGTTAATTCATCACCATAAATATCTATAACAAGTTATAAAAATGATAAATAATTACTTATTATTGTATTTTAGCGGAAGCCGAGCAAGCCGTCCGTATTTATTGTGCTAAATAGCTCTACGACTCCGGTACTCCGTAAGCTCCTAATGAGCTCCCTACTTAAATATTCGTGAGCTCCGATCTCCGACTCCGAGCTTCCGGGCCTCCAGGCTCCCCAAAATTTCGGTCTCCGAACTCCGACCCGGCTTCCTCAGCGGTTCTCGCATGCCCAATAGTGGATATTTAGTGATGTGATTTGAGCGTATTTCAAGCGGAGTAAAAGAAGCTTCTTGTGTCATTCTTTAGTATATTTAAAGTGATAATTTAATTGTTCATCTATTGGTCATGTGGGTGTTGTTGGTTAATTTTCTAATTTGGAGCTAATGTGACATATCAAAAAAAATAATAATTTATTCAAGGAATACTCATCGATTTTTTATCTATATATCATATTAAAAATAAACAACCTATATATACGTCATATTTTTTTATATATTATTATATATGCTATATACTATCTATACTAATATATATATTATATTATATATATATATATAATATATATATATATATACATACCTATAGTTTATATATATATATAATACCTATGATTGTACAGTGAATGATTGGATGAACTTAAGTTTCTTTCTGAACCTATTAAAATTTAGTTTTAAAATCGATTTTCCGATATATGTTGTATCGATTTATACCCAAAGGATACCGAGGAATTTTGTCAAAATATGTTATTCATAGAAACAATATATATAAACAAATATTTATATATATAAGGTATATAATATATTATATTATTGTTAATATATATATAGATAAATATTATATAATTATAAATATTCTATACTAATAATAATATTAATATAATAATATAATATATATAATTATTAATTTTGATATTATAATTTACGTTAATTATATATTATAATTAATTTTATCTTATATGTTATATATTATATATATTATTAATATTATAAATATATATATTATATATATTTAATATATTAATATATTAATATAATATTAATTATATATATATATATATTATTATATATATATTATATTATATATATATATATATAATATAATATAATTAATTAATTTATATACCTATTTTGTTATACTATATATATTAGGTTAATGTATATGACATATATCCATAGTGTGCCTTAATGAGTTCGCCCTTTTTACTAGTTCTTAGTATATGTCTATTAAGTATCCAACACTAAAAGATTGCATCTCTCCAGATATTCATCTTTGGAGAGCACCTGACCAAAAATCACACCTTTTTCACTACCTAGTTATAGTCTAATTAAATTTGGGTACACAAGGTACAACCTATACTTTTATATTACTCCCTATCTGCTTGGATGCGATTCAAGCTGAATAGCTTACTATGACAATTCACCCTTTAATTTTTGGTTTTCCCTCCTAAATTTATATTTATTTCCTGTCTTGCGAAGAATTGTATGAGAATAATAGAAAAAAGGATTTATCTCCCACCATAGATGTATTGTTTTCTTGGGGTGAACAGTTAGTCCTCGATGAAGGGGCGTAAACCCGTGATAGGGCTCTCGATTGGCTTGCCATAACGAGTTGGTCTTTAGTCTTCCGGCTAATACTCACATATTAGTCTAAGTTTGCGCGATTAGTGGAAAGGGTGAATTAACAAGACTATAGTTGTGAGAGATATGTTACCAACAATTAGTGGAGAGAGGGTACGAGTAAAGTTTGATTGGTTCTCCTAATAATTGAGCAAACGTAGGTAACAATTCTTATGTGTTCCTGCGCCGAGAAAATGTAAGTGGAATATCTACTGTTTCTATCTACCCGAAAGATAATACATTATGGTTTTCAAATAAAGTGTTATATAGGGATATATAGTATATATACTCAGTGTGAGATGCGCACATTAATGTGATGGAGAAAATTGAATGTGATTTTGCTTTTACATTACTCGCGAATAGTACTATATGATACGCGCGCGAGACAAAATTTGATTTATGCCGCTTATGTGACTGAAACACATATAGGTATATATGATGTAGCGCACGCTTTTTGTTAGAAACCAAATGCAGTTAATAGTATTGTGATTAATTAATTGTGTGTTTATAGGTATGTATACTCTACCATTGTGTGCTTGGAAAGGAATGAGTAGAGGGTGATTAGAATGATAAGTGTCCAAATCTGCCTCCTAGAAGATGAGATGATAGTGCTACAGAGTAGAGATGCATATACTTTCTTATATGTAATGCTTGTGTGACAACAAGCAGTTACTAACAGAGTTACTAAAGGGATTAAATTTTACTATTTTAGGAGATGCTCCAATGTATGTCTGTTGTGAAACAATTATTAGTGGTCTCTACATGCTAGAAGTGTAAAAGGATAAATGTTCAGAGAAAAGAAAAGAAAAATAAAGAGAGCGAAAACATATATATAACATTTGCCGCTCCATTTTTTTTGCGTGTGGGGACAGGTGGAGGAGCTACTTTTGCGAAGCTCCGGCGGGGGACATAGGGTGTAAGTAGGATATTCAGTTTCAATATTATATTTGCCATGCTAAAAGGATCTTATGTGTACACCGGCAATTTACCCAGAGGGAGTCTTTTTCTGAGCGAACCGTTGGTCACACCCGAGGGACTCCACCAACCGGGCAGAGCCCTATTCAAGGAGGGGGGTGTGGTGGACGTCTTTCTCTCCAATACGCTCGCTAGGGGCTTGCAAGGAGAGACCTCTCTCGCGCCATACTGGTAACCGCTCCTCCAACTCTCCCGCGAATCACCCCAATAAGTTACCAACAGGCGACGTCGCGCTTTTTAAAGGTTTCCGGAAGACCCATCCGGGCGGAGGGAGGAGATATTATGAATTCAGCCGGGAAAGTGTAGAGAGAAATTCTAGTCCAACCCGCAGTAGTTTGCCCACGAGGAAGGGGGAGCAATTCGAGAGACCCCGCCAACTACCGGAGCCAACTCCACGGTATGCGCGTTCTACCCATATGGTATTCTTTAGTTAAAAAAAAAAAACAAGGTTCAAAAATTTACTAGAAATCTATTTATTTTTTAACGAGTATAACGCTTTTTAAAAAGTCTCTAAAATATATATATTTGTTTCATATTACTATATTATTAAAACAATAATTTTTTTTTTTTTTTTTTTTTACATTTTCCGCTGGTGGACGTGTGAAAATAGTGTACCAAGAGCGAGTTCCAGAGTATGGTATTTTCCATCCATCTTCCACGCGGCGATATCTGTTTTTAGTAGCGCGTTTTTTGGAGAGTGATGGATTGTTGGACTGCTTTTCTTTTAGAGTGCTGACATTAGTCAAACACCAAATATAACTCTAGTTATGCTATTACGCCAGTAATACTTTTAAAAAGCAATAGTATATTATGATTGTTTAATACGAGGTTGATACGTTTCGTTATGTATAAAAAGGTTAATATAGGTGGTGATTTATACTATATGCGTAAATGATTAAATAGTTCACCATATTACGAGCACCTTGCTATACTAGCTCCGGCACCTTTAAGTAGATAGTAAGATTATATACTATATAGGTCATCACAACATATCGCGCAGCATAAAATAGAACTTAAGGAGACGTCATAATATCGTGATATCAAGATAGACATATGCTCTCGAAAGTAGGCTATCGATCTATATTCAGTACGATAATACTAGTCGAAAATCGTTAAGGGTCAGTAAAAGAAAGACTAAGTTTTTACTCCATTGGTATACTTTTGATACTATATCGATACCCTGTCCAAAGCCGTATATATATGATAAAGTTATTGACACCAGTAAAGGCCTCTCTCACCTACCAGATATATGAGAGCATAGTATATAAAGTACTATCTACAATACTATATAGGTATATATATATATATAAGTAGTAGGATGAGACCTCCCTTGCATAGCTGGTATAACTGAGAAGAGGAATAAAGTCCTACGCATGTATTATCATAAATAACAGATATAGATTCCTACTAGTTTATTCTTGTGTCTCTCTCTCTCTCTCCAGGAACTCACCAAACCATACCAGCAAAACACGTGTAGTGACTATAGTAGAGTTATATTATCAAGACATTTTTTGTTTATGATTAAGGCCTTAAATGGAACGTTTTATAATTGTCAACTTAGGAGAGACGAGAAGATATAACTACTAGCTGTATCTAGAAAGAGATAGGTAAAGTTTAATATGTGTTATTTTATTGTGAAGTAAGGATATAATATATATAGTATTATTGGTAGTATATAGAAGTTATGTATAGGTTTAAAGGTTATAGTTGGCTTTTATACGAGAAGGAGATTTTATTAAGTATGTGAGTTGGTGTTTTTATAAGAATTAAATTATTTCACATATAGTTAGACGACCTCTCCTCAACCACTGGGTAGAATAATTATTATGTTACCATAGATCATATATAGTACTATTAGGGAGATGATGATTAGTAGCCATCGGAAAGATCTAGGACGAGAAATAGGGCGAGAGTCTAGAAGAATAAAGAAGACGGGAGCAGATTGGATGGGCCAGGTTGAAAGAAATGAATAGCCCGGTCGCATACTCAGTCCATTGCGCGCGATGCAAGAAGATGAGATTATGAGTTGTCGGAGGTTGGCAGGTGAGAAGATCATTAATTGCAACGAGAGTAGGAGATAAGGACAAGAACCTACTTCGAGACATTCAGCGGAGCCTTATTCTCTTGACAGGAAGAAAGAAGAAGAAGAATGTCGCCACATCAACAACAGCCGACATTGAACGATTTGAAAGAAAGCTAGACATTAAGTAAAGCAAAGAGAAGGCCGGAGGGAATAGTTATTCATAGATCCATTTTTAAGAATAAATAAGAAAATTAAAGGTGAAATTTTCTAAATGCGATCGACATTTTTAGAAGCATGATATATAGGTAATTGAGGTGCTTGAATTTATGAGATATGATTCTCGGAAATTTTGCTGCTATCAATCCCGTTTTTAGGAGTCCGTTTGCAATCTGGATCCCTATTTTTGCATTATTTCGACTAGTAATGACAAAATTCACCATTATGCGCACTTAGTTAGGGCTGGTATATAGTAGACGTTTACCTTGTTCCGCAAGTATATCTACAGTAGCAGTCATGTAGTCACTGCGGGTCGATATTTCGGGGAAGCATCGTAGTGTGGTAACTTTAGTAGGCGCTCTACTGCTGTATGGATAGTACTCATGGACCTGGATGGATGTCTATTCAAATCCAATCTATGACATTAATATCATAGGTCGGTTAATGTACGTCTACGTTATTTTGATTCACCTAGCGAGATGAAAGACGCCTGAACGAACGCCTCTTATGATGATGTAGAGTTCCGTATTTTTGCCGCTCCTCCTCAGAAGATTGTGCCGTGGAAGCTAGTTAAAGGACCATTCAAAAAGGTTCGCCAGCCATGAAAAATGGGAGTCTACTTAACGCATGGCCAACGATAAGAGGTTAACATAATTTTTATTTTTCGCCATTCGTTCTTAGACTACGCGATAGTGCTTAAAGCCTAACCAGAGCGAATGTACTCAGAGCTGCGGAGTTGGCTCTTCCAGTCAGATGGATTGTGACCTCGATGATATTGGCAGTGAAGCTGCAGGCCTACTATACTCGCTATGGGACTCCCAGCATACGATGCAGGTGAGTTGACGACTATGTTTATTGACACCTCAAGAGTGAAGCTCATGATTTAAGAAGTGTTTGTTAGTTACCACAACAGGTTCAACAAGGTAGCTTCTCCGATTCCATTAGTTAGGAGAAGGGTTGGTTTTAACTCTCGTAATCGGACATTAATGGAATAGAGAGGGAGAGTATGTTAAAAATCAAGACAGATTTTTGACAAAAGTGAAGAGAAAAGGAGCTAAACTAGGGGCTCTCGAACCAATCATCGAGGAAGAGTAGAATTGTACATACTAGGGGAGGCTTCCTTTTTTATTGGAGAGTAAATATTGGCGGACTCTGGTGAGCCTTCGCGAAAGAATGGTTAAAACATTTTCTCGCTCATGTCAAAGCACAAGCAGGTCTTCACCAGAAGGTGAGTATAACCTGCTTCTCGCTGTATTAGGTATTTGGGACAAGCGTAGTGCTCGGGCACAAGGTATCACTGGACCAAACAGTAAGTGGTAGAATTGCGAATCCACACGATGGGAAAACCTTGACGTTACTAAGGTTCGGTAGACAGGCGAACATACGAGTAGCGGTGAGACTACTTGTACAAAGAGAGCAACATCATCTTTGTACCTCGTTATTACAGCATAAAAAAACCTTGGTTTGATGAAATCAACTTTGTTGGCTCATCTCTACCCAAACACTACAAAAAAAACAACGCTTTCTCAATATACTCGGAGTGGAGGCTCAATGTCCCATCGGTGCGTCAGCTACGGTGCTATCGAGAAAGAAATTCCTAAGCGCGGGTACTACCTCACACTCACGGTGATTGCTGTCCTTTAGTACAACAAAGACTGTGTTTCAAGAGGCTAAAGTAGGCCGTCGTGGAAATCTCCTCATTCAAGAATCATCAAGCAATTAGCACAGAAGTTATTCTGTAGGAGACCTGAGAGAGAGAGAACAGAGAAGACGCTCAGAAGAGGAGAACCACTTAATATTGTACAATGACGACAGCTGCTATGACCAGTGTTTTCCCATTCTCATGAAGTGCGTTGTGAGGGATTTGAGAGGGAAAATTATAGAAAATTGCTGAGGACTAACATTCTTTTCACTGACCTTAACAAGAAATTTGGTTCTCCGTGTGTTCAGATATTGCGCGTAGCAAAGATTTGTTAAGGCAAACAGAATCATTCAAAAGTCAAGATAGAGAGTTGGAAAGGCTAGATTTCACAGAAGCTCTCACTGAAGATCGTTCTTTTAGAAATATTCGATGACCTAATTGATGACTTTGTAGTTACCAGGTGAGAGAGCAACCAAGGAAATATAAAGGTGGTATCAATATGATGGCCGAACTATTTGTTCGGCAGAGCCTTTTGCTTGATGGAAATCCCAGGCGAGTGGACTGTTCGAGACGGTTCGTGCACAGTAGCGTCGGTCTACGAAAGGAAAGTTTGTGGATCCTCACCATGCGGTACGGAGACGAATATTTTATCATCTTAGCTGATATAAGATAAGAGCCCATTCCTTCTAATTTTACAAGTTTCATTGTTGTGCGCACACATTACTCTTTATCATTGCTCTTAGTGTTATATGAGGTTTAGAGAATATATTCTATTCAAAGACATGTTGAGATCATAATCCCTGCGCGCGATAGTGATTTTTTCCCTCACTTCCTCTCATTTAGATTATTCCGACAAACTGTCTCCTAGCCTGATAATGTGCCACAGAGAAATCAAGCTATAACCGATCGATCATGGGTTATAGTATAAGGATATATATAGAGAAGATTTAGTGTTTTGAAGAAGGAATGAACCTCCTACATCCCATCAACTAATTACAGCTACTCACTACCTTATAATCTATTTAAAATCTGTTATATACATATTTAAAATCATTATTCCTTACTAGGTAGGTCACAATTTGTTTAATAATCGGCAAACTATTGAAAACCTTTACTATTTACAGTCCCTGCAGTCTTAAAATGTATTTTATGTACAATAATATGAGGTAACTCCACCACTTTATGACCTAAGAATAAATAGTTTTATATATATATATTATAATATATATATATTCATATCCAAAAGCATGTCTCCTCATTTCCATAATAAAATACTTTTTCATTTTCATTGATTAACGATTTATTAATTATATTATTATTTAATTAGATATATCTATTAATTATATATATAATTTAATTATATATTGTATTTATTTAATTATTATTATTATATTATATATTAATTTATTATATTATATATAAAATAACTTCTTTTTAACTTAATGTTACTTTATTATTCAACCCTTTTACAGAGTATTAATATTATATATAGTATTATATATATATTATTATATAGTATACTATTATATATATATATAGGTATTACTGTCCTCATTACTACAGGAAATCGAATTTTAAGGCCCGCTATCCCAAACCAGCGCCACCTACGTGTTCGCAGTCGAGTTTAATTCTTGGCCCCCAGGAAGATAAAACTTCCAAACTGCTACGCGGGAGGATATTGAACCAGCACTATAAGTATATACGTGTTATTATACCTATCTCATTAACCGTAGCATGAAAGTCGGCGTTCGAATATATAATATATTTTATATATACTGATGAGTACAATTATTCAATCTCCTACACCACGAGGAGTTATTCTTCTTCTTCTATTCTTCTTCTTCTTCTGTTAATATTAATATTATTTATTATATATATTTAATTTAGATTATAAATATTTAATTTATTATTCAAAATATTACGTATATTCTTTATTGAGACTATTGAGTAAGCAAAAAATTTTTGATAGTAACTTATAAATTTAAATATTACGTGGGTAGTAGTATATATTTTGATTCTTACAGATATATATACTTATATATATAATAATATCGCCCAATAATTATATGTGATAGACTCCCTCTTTGAAAAATATATATAAGAGTTATAATAAAAATATCATTAAAAATTTTTTAACAAATTATGCTTTTACACACAAATATCCTTCTTGATAAGGAGTGGCTAGATCTCCGATTACATTTTTGGTAATCAGCCACTAATCAATAATTCATTTGTTGTGAAACCCCGTCCTAAGAAAATTTCATGTTTACCAGTGTTATTATATACAAAGTAATAAATACAAAAAAAAGTAAATATTGGTTTAAGATTCGTCTGTAGCAAAACCTTTACACAGACATGCAAAATAAATATAAATGAAAATTGAAATCTCGAAAATTTTAGATAATAATTCATTTTTTCTTCCATTTTGAATAAGCTCAATGGTTTTGATAAATGACAAACTTTTACTATACAAGTCTTTCATTTTCAGGGTATAGGTGTTTGATTTGGTTATGTTCATAAATAAATATTTTTTTACCATTTTGTTCTAGATACCCAAAGTAAGTTCGACTCATAATCTTGATTCTGAAAGGTATTTGAAAATGGTTTATTTTATTGCTTTAGTTTTTTTTTCATCACTCAATAAATATTTTTCTCCAGTCTTTTTCTCCTCAAATTTCACTACCGCAATATCATTTTAGTCTTCCACTGGTCAGCAGTAGGCCAAATCTTATTTCGTAAACATAGCCAATTGCCTGAGCTCCAGTTCCTTTTTAGCCATTATTTTATGTACATAATCACATCGTGTGAAAAATGGGACATTCTTTTTTCACTCTCACTTCTTTTCTGTATGACGATTTTGATGCTCAACTCAAATTTTCTTTATTATATAAAACATAATCCATTAAAGAAGGTGATATAATAAATGGATATACCTATCAAAAAATATTATAATCATTCACTTTTCCCACTTACGTAATCTTGTTACAGCAGTAAGGACATAGGAGCTAAAAATTTTCTATGCTATTTGAAAATTGTTCAGTCAACGAACCATATTTTTTAGTGATTTCACCTGAGTCATTTGGAATATCAAATTAGCTTGAATCGCTGATATTAAAAAACGAGATGCACCCGAAGATCATCCACATAGAAACTAGAAAGTCTCTTTTTTTCTATCTGATCTCTTCGGCCTCTATCAATGAGTTTTGAAATAAAATGTCTGCCACTGAAGCTTTTGGCTTATTCTCTTCTTGCTTTTTATATTCTGCCTCTAGTGTTTTAAAATAGATTTCATTGCCTTAAAACTCGCTATGGGGATCCACTTTCGCGACCTGTTACTTCATCATAGTTTAATGTTCGTTGGTTTTTATTTTGAGTTGAGAGTGTTGTTCCAAAATGGGCTCAAAGTAAATGGGAATATAATTTATTGCTGCCCAGCTGAAAAATCTCATGAGAGTTCAATCATTTTTCTGATATTTGATTCATGACTACACCGATATATTGTGAATAGACGGGAACTTTTTGTGTATCAAACAATCTTTTAAGCATTAAGTTCTGTTCCATCGTGTTTTTATTTTAACACTTCTTGGCTTTTGAAAAATTTAATTATTATGTAGCTGAGGGATAAAGTGTGAAGGATTTGTTTTATCTTTTATGACTGCTTATTACACTGCTTATGTACTATGAATGATGAAAATGATGAAAGGAATGATGCAATCACTAGTAGATTAAAATATCTTTAACAGACTTCGGACATAATATTGAATCGTGAATCCGTCGGATTATTGAGATTCTCTAAAATCATGATTGAATTTTATTTAATAAACATGAAAATTTGATTGAATACAGCTTACTTGCATATATAATTATATAATTATATATAATATATATATTATATTAATACACCAGCTACCAATGTTTGGTCCATTATATCCCGTATCACTAAATGGAATCTATGAATTTTGATAGAGAAAGTTAAAAGTATTACAGATGGCCCTTATAGAATCTGACAAATGACAAAGATTTTGCTCGGCCCCATATTGCTGCTACAAAGAATTTTGGCCTATATTTTATTTTTTCTGGGTTAGAAAATTAATAGAAGTGTTTTTTCAAAAAATGTTACACAATTTTTTTACATTTGAAATAACTTTCTCCTTTATTCGTTGAGGGCGTAAATTTTTTTTTTTTGTTTTATAAAGCTTCAATATTCGGTCGACCGAATAGTCGAGTAGGTGCTTCTTAGTATTAGCAAATACGAATATTCGGCATTTCAAGACCAAATAGGCCGAATACCGAATACTTACCCGAATATTCGGCACATCCCTAATATATATATAATATATATATATATATATATATATATAATATATATATATATATATAGTAAGTAATAATTTAATTTAAATTATATACTATTATTTATTCTAATATATATATATATATATAATATATAATAATATACTATATAAATATATATGGTATATTTTGGTTTAGTTAAAACTTTCGTTTAGAAATAAAAAATCATATCTCAAAACTTACAATAGCTACAGGGAAAAAGGATACATTTTTGGAATCCTGGCACAATTTTATTGGGGAAAACTGTTAAAAAAAAAAAAAACAAAAAAAAAAAAAAAAAAAAAAAAAAAAAAAAAAAAAAATCTCAAGAAAGAGAGTTATACAATATCGTACAGCGAAATTGGGAATACAATTTTTGGAATCCTCCTGTGAATATTTAGATAAGAGTAAAACTGATATCAAAATAAATAAATAAATAAATTAGTAATAACATCACATAAATATTGGCTATTTTTTTTTTGGGTCATCACAAGTTTAAGCAAGTTTCAAGGAAACCTTTATCCCACCTCATAGCATTATAAGTTTATGATTATATGGTAACTATAAATATATACTTTGTATATCATCATATATATATATATATATATAAAAGTAATACATATTATTTATAATATATTTCATTATAATAATTATATTATAATTCGAAATCTTGTTTTCATTATATAAATTATATAATTCATTATATTATCTATTTTATTTATATCTATAAATATCAAACTAAATCGTATCCCTCAGGATAAATAGGTACATATATCTCATTAATTAATTTACCTAACATCATATACATATATATATAGTATTTAAATGCTCGATAATTAATATTATATATGTATAATTACTAGGTAATTATATATATAATTATTAATATATATATTATAGATAAATATATATTTTAATTATTATAATATATTGTTAATATAGGGTAATATTTTTATTTACACGCATGTAGGGGGCTTTCGAGCCGACGGTGGAAACACAGGGGGGCGTTTTCCGATACCCCGTTAGGGGAGCTGAAGGGCGGATAAAAGTTGTTATTCTAAGGAACCTCCCTGCAGACTCACCTCCAAATTTATATATAGGAAAATGTAAAAAATAATATTAAGCATCAATAATAATTGAATTAACAATGTAAAAATATAAATAAATAATTCTTCAACGAGCCCTTTTTTTTACTATCGATTTTAGCTTGTATATAAAATAATATTTAACTAAAATTTAAATTTTTATATTCAATTTAGTACTTACCAAAAAATATAATTTAATGTTTTATTTTTGAGCTATTATAATAATATTAATACCTCTTAATATAATATATATATATATTAACTCTAACTATAACTATAAATTAATAATAAATATATATAAATATATATTAATATATATATATATATATTATAATTATATATAATTAATATTATATTATATTTGTAAGTATTGTATCATAAGGCTAAACTACTGATATCGGTGATCATAAAAAATGTACGCGTAGGAGGCATTCGAGCCGGACCGGGGTAGAGGTAACACAGGGTGGGAGACGTTTTTCTATATCATACCAAAATTTAAAAAGGTGTCTCTATAATAGGTGAGCTCTCTAATCATATTACGATAATATATAGCTATATTACCTCTAATCAATAATAATTTTTGTGTATTTATTTTATTTATAGTTTTTTTTTACATTATTTCTTATAAACTATTTTATAAACAAATAACACACTGCTATTAAGCTTGTACATCAAAAAACTTTATTGCTGTTTCCGCAATGTAGATGCATAAATTTGTAGTTTTATTGAGATATATATATTTTTTTTTATATTATTTTTTTTAAATTTTTTTTTTTACATTTCCCACACTAAAATTGGACCAGCATTCCTTCAATGTATTCTATTTCCTCATGAGCTATTGGTAGTTTATTTAATATAAAATAGTAAATTATTAAACCACAATATTTCAATTATATATAGTTATTTATAATAATATTAATCTCATGTATATAATAAATTATATATATATAATATATAATATATAGCATATATATAAGTAGATACTATATATATATTAAAGTATATTATATATATAATATTATAAATAACATAATAATTACTTACTTATGTTAGAAGTTATATATATATATATATATAATATATATATATATATATATGTATATGTCTTATATTATATAATTTATATAGGTAAAATAATAAAAATATATTATTACTATAGTATATAATTAGTGATATGATTACGAATATAATTGTCCATACGTATTACAAAATCGGCATATATTTTTCACTATCGTAAATAATATGGCAACCTGGGCATATTTCTTCTTGATGAACAATCTCAACTGAAAAATATTTTTGGATTCCTTCAAATATTTTAATTGAGTAGCAAATGTTTTTAGAAAAAATCAAATGATCCCTTTCAAAACTTACCATTATTGTAATTTAAAAAATTTGAACTACAAGAATTGAAAGAAAAAAAAATTTACATCCTAAAATATTTCATATAATAATGCCTGATAACGATAACAAATATGACTATTATTTAAAACGGCTTTATATTTTCTTTCGTCGCTTCAAGCCCATGTAAAAACAAGAAACCATTTAAACTATAGAAAAATAACGTACACATGGCATTAACTTTTGGAAAAGAACGTAAAGCAATAGTCTATGCATCAGGGAAAGCCTATGTATCTTCTAACGCATTGATTCCCAAACTGGGGGTAAATTACCCCCTGGGGGTAATTTATTAATTTTTCGGGGTAATGGAGGAGTGTGAGGAGACAAGAGAAAAAGTTTGGAAAAAGAAAAGAAAAAACTGTGTGGCAACCCTGATGACTCATCTACGTCACTCACTGCTTGAGGCTGCCTCTATTTTATAGTCAGTTACCTATAGTTTCTCTGTGAACATCAGCCCAAGCAGTATTGTTGACATTTATCCATTATTTTTTATGCAGCTTTTTCTTTTTATGCAGATTGAACAATAAAATGTCCAAAAAGCACACCTATTTTAACGCCTTTCTTCGCCATGGCTTTGTGAATTTACCTTCTGGTGGGGATGTTTTGCCCCAATGTTTTTTTCATGTACTTTTGAAAAGATGGAGAGCTTCATTCCATCCTTCACTGGTACTTGTGAAAGGAAGGCTAGCTCCTATCCACACTTGCTTTGTACGTTTGAAAAGATGGCGAGACCCATACTACCACATTACCTTTGATTAGGACGCAGTCCCTTATTTCAACATAATCCCCCAAAGAAAAAGAAATAAAATTGAAGTAACGAATAGAGAAGATATTGGCGAGCATGATCTGCGAACTAGTACTGGAAAGTAATTAATAGTTACAGTAAATAGTACACAGCAAAAGTTAAAATGAATTTTTTTTAATTTAAGCATCCATAAAGAGTTTGGAATACGCAGTTGACCTGGCGACCATCACATGTTGAATCCAATTAAATAGGAAAACGGCATGATAGCATTGTTTATTGCCAAGAGACATCCTTTTTTCAATTGGTGGAGGATATGATGTTTTTGTTATGAGATGATTAGGGTTTCTCATCCCTAGTTCTTACAATGAAAGCCTTAGTGCCTGGCACCTATATTTATCTTCAAAAAAATTCTTCCTCATACGTCTACGTGCGCAAGTGCGTAATATTTTTGGCTAAAAATATAGATCCAACCACGGATTTTTATAGAATTAGGTATTAAATAAAATAATTTTAAATTTTTTTTACACGAAAACCTTATGATTTTGATTATAATAAGGACATTGGGTCTCATAGTGTCATTAATACCATGCTAGGTTACAATATGTTTGGTTGCTAACGTTTCATATTTCATTACCTCAAATGCTTTACGAGATGAACCATCCATGCTTGGAATTTTGCTTAACTATGCCAGCACCATATCTTCAATCCACCAACGCCTTAGTCCTAATTATAGTTCCGCAAATTAATTTTATTAAAATTGCTATATATCATTTTGGGCTTCACACCCACAAAATAGGTGTATATATTATACCTATATATATATATAATATACTATATATTAGTATATATATAGATATATAGTATTTATACTATATATATTATACTTATATACTACATATGAATGTATAAAGTAGTACTTAAATTATATTATAATATAGTATATATATAAATATTATAGATAATTATATACTGTAGAAGTAGGAGGACTGGAAAAAAGAAAAAACCTATTCTTACTTTCTCTGTAATTTATAAATTTCTTACCTGTCTATCTTTAAAGATAGATTTAAAACTGCAAGATTACAGATAAAAAAAAAGGAGTCATAAAAAATCCTCAAACATAAAATAAAAGTCGCCATTAGGCGGGAAGGGTTCATCCTAATTTTGTCGGCTGTTAAAGGATATTCCTTATCCACCCTCATTGCCATGTGTTCCATCTTAAGCATGGTCAAATAGAAATCTAGAACTATTTTAAATATTAAAGATCGTCTACCTACATGTGGGCATTTTTAAGTTACAGTCACGAAGTTCTTAAAATTATCTTTCCTTGCATGTTAAAAAAGGTTTAGAATGCCCACAGGCAAGTCGCAAATTACCATGTACTCTGCTCTCATCCGTAATAATAATTATATCGTGACGCCAATTTTTCCACACCACGAATTAAGTCCCATCCTAACTGTTCTCAGTCGTAATTTAATAAAGGACGAGAATGTCTTTCCAAGACTATGAGTAATCTTTTAGCTGTGCTGTGGCTCATTCACAACAAACCTTGACAAGATGCAATTTTACTTTGTTCCTGTAATATTTTTTACATATATAGTATTATAGTAATATGGAGTATATATATATATTAGATCATATATATAGTAAGTATATATACTATATAATGAGTATAATACTAGGTATATATATAGTATTATATACGTATATATTATATATATATAGTATTGGTATTTTACATTTTGTTTGAAAATAATTTACGAATAAAAATAAATGACAGATAGACTTTAATCATAATTTATTTTGCTGACGCTCGCTGTATTTTTTTTTTTTTTTTCATCTCGTATTTCATGCTGGTATTGTGTTTACTACTAGATTTTCACGCAAACCCGCTGCTGCGGCCCGCGGACCGGTTGGTGTCAAGTAGTGTGGGGCTGCCCGATGGCTTGATTTTTAATATTGTTTAATATTCTAATGATAGTATTGGTTTCTTCAATTTCACTTTATTTAATTCAAATGTTTTTGGCTTTTATTTCACGTCTTTAGGAAGACTGTTTAATATTCTGTTTCGATGTTGTTTTTCATATGTTCAAGCTATTATCGTTATTATTATTTTATTATTAATTATTATTATTATAAGTTATTAATTAGTTATTATTATTTATTATTATTATTCATATTATTATTTATTATTAATTATTTATTATTATTATTATTATTAAATATTATTCCATTTAGGTTCATTATTATTCATTATTATTATTCATTATTATTGATTATTATTTAATTATTATTGATTATTAATTATTATTATTATTATTATGTATTATTATTATTAGTATTTATTATTCTTATTATTATGTATTATTATTTGATTATTAATTATTATTTATTTATCTACGGAGGTCAAAGATTTAGAATAACTATGGACAAACGTCCCCCCTAGTACCGCGACCATTTTCTGATCTATTTTATTATTTTGTATTAATATAAATATGTAGACAGATATTGGTAAAAACACGAACCATGAGTAATCTATTAGATGAGAATAAGACATATTTTGTGTATTCTGATTTGAGAGTGTATTTATTTCATTATTATTTATTATTATTATTATTATTATTATTATTATTATTAGTTTATTATTATTATTTTATTATTAGCTGTATTAATTATGTATTATTATTATCTATTATTATATTATTATTTGTGGAAATCATGTTCAAATTGCTTCTATCTATGATGGGCATTTTTTCTTCCTTATGTTCGTAGATAAGGGGCTTTTTTTCATGGTGTAATTTTTATTTTTATGCTAGTTTTGGGATTTAAAAATATATCTATTTAGAAACAATTTAAATTAGCACCAACAAAGGAGAAAGCAAAGCGAATATGAGGCTTTATAATAGAAACGTAATTTTGAAACGTTTATTATTATTTCTAATAATAGCAATAACTAATAATAACAGCAACAGAGACCACTCTGGTATCTTGTTAGTAAATTATAAAAGCAACACTACTACAAAAAATAAAAATAATTAACACGTGACTAACCTTTGGGCAAACAAAAACCAGGTATTAGGGATTGTCCTTTGAGATCGGACGCCGTGAATTTGACAGCTTGTCTCACATCGCTAACTAAAGCTCTCTGATCAGCTGAATCGAGACTCTACAAGAAGAAAAGAAATAAAAGTCACAAGCGTTCCAGAGTACCAATTATTTTTTTTTATTTTTTTTTTTAAGTTTTTCATTTCTCTAATTTGAAAATTTTAATAATTTTGATTCTCAAAATTTGGGGGGGGGGGGGCTTTAGGGACTCAGCCACCACACCCCCTGCGTATAACACTGATAACAATGAATAAATGAAATTTTTTCAACCCAACTAGTTTATAAACATTTCATTTACATTAACCCCAAAGTATATTGTCTTCAGGTAATATATGACAAATCCTTAAACTTAAATAGGCCCTATTTTTACTACTAACATTAAATGGTTATGTAACTTAGCAAAAAGATAATCACTTAAAAAATTTAAAATTCCAAACTACTTTTTTTTTTAATTTAAAATAACTGAAGTAAAATAAAAACATCAAATAAACACTGAAAAAATAATTCACTAAGATACATTGAAAAGTATTACATTAACTTGGTTTTCCTACGGTTGTCAAGGCAGCTCGCCACTGCTAAGCCAGGGGATTTGTCCTGTTTAAAATATGGCTTATAAGCCATATTTCAAATTGGACCAAAACAACATACATTACGTTTTCAAATGCTTGTCAAACGTCGGGAAACGAAACTATAGGTTCAAAATATCCTTTATTTCATTTAAATTATGTTAAACTGAATTACGAATCTTAATCTAAAATATTTTAGCTTTATTTTCTATTATCTTCTCAGGTGGGCAAAGGCCAGGGGTCAAAAACCATTTCCCCCCAAAGTTGGGGGGCAAATTCCCAATCCGATCAGTTCATATTGCGTATTCATAATTTTCACAATTTTCGAAACTGAAGTATACAGCTATAATGATTTATGAATGTAAATTTAATTACAATCAAAAATTCAATTGCAAAAGTAATACCAAAAACTTAGTTACTGCATTAAGAGCTTCCCTATGCCGTCTGAAGCGTCACCTGATCCGATGAAACAAGAAGTTGTATAAGACCTCTAATTAACTGAGGTGCATGGTCCGAGTAATCAGTTCGGGTATTCGCGCAGAAGGCATAAAGAAGAGAGACAGCGGCACGAGATGTTTCTGTGCTTTTGTTCCTGAAGAAATAAACAAAACAAATTATGCATTCAAAATTTCAAGCTAAAAGGTAATCATGATGGAAATTCTTCCGTTAAATTTAACTCAGATAAATTAAAAGCTTTGATTTGAATTTTGAATTTTTCAAAAATTTTAAGTTTAAGAATTTTTCCAATTTTAAGTTTTAAGTAAAAAATTGAAAAATACATTTCCAAGTTAATTAAAATTAACTATTTTTAAATACATAAAATGATTCGAAGTTTATAACCAACCGATCGACATAACACAAGTCTTAAGCTTCATGCACCAAAAACATCCAAAAAAATATGGGGTTGCAGTTTTAACGCGTTTTTGTCGATCGTCACAGATGCGTTATTAGCGCATTTATAAAACAATACTATAATATTAAAGCGTTACTTTCATTTTAAGCACACACACACATCATCATCATCATTAGCAGCAACCCCCTTTTTCTCCAGAATTTGGGGTGGGGTGCCCAAACATTCACCAGAAATCCGAGGCAAGTATGAACATTTTTAGGGAATAAATAGGTGGTAGAGGGACCAAAACCCAACTACCACTACCCACTTAGCCGCCACCTTACGACACGCTGAAAGTACATTGTGGAAATTCTTTCACCCCCCCCCCCCCTCCACAGGGATATCTACTATACATACACTCCACATTACGAGATTGAAATGGAAATAATGCGAGTACGGTATTCACTTGAAATTAAAGCAAATCTGAAATGGTACGCGTGACGATCGACAAAATAAAGGCAAACTTTTTAGTGTATAGGTTATATAAGTACATTTTTTTTTTTGGATATTTTTGGTGTACATATATCATTCAATTCTAATAATTATTTTAATAAATGATAATTTCACTTACTTAGAATACGTTAACAATTCATCTACGATAGTATTTACACCAATATCGTCATTAACAGCCAATATAACTTCCTGGCAATGTCCTAAAGCTGTATCATAGGCGTTAGAATCTTGACTCTCGGAAAGTGCTGCCAAGAGAGCCGGTAAAATCTTATTCAAATGCCTGGTGAGTGTGTCTCCAGCAACAGAAGACAAAATGCAGAGTGCTTGTGTATTAACTGGTGTTGTGGTCAACTGAAATAGATGGTATAGAAGTATAAAATAAATAAAGTCATACTACGGATTGAAAAAGTTACCGACACTAATTTTATATAAATAATTCAACTTCATACCTAATAAATATTGGCTATGAATATAAAAGTAGAATTAAAATATTCATCATCACGAGATTTTAAAGGCCCTACTTTACATACTTGTGGAATTAAATAAGGGAGTACAACTCTGCTCTTAATTGCCATAACTTGTTTCAATCCATCCAGTGCATATTCTCTCTCGTCAGAGGTTTCGTCTTGTAACTGCTCTAACATACGCGGCAAAATGTCATCTAAAGCTCTTGTACCAACTGTCGAATGCAATGAATCAAACGTATGAGCTGCAGCTTCTCTTACAGCTGGTAGTGGATCACAAAGAGCTCTCCTGCATTAAAACAAATTCATGAGAAGCTTACCACAATTAGAAATACATTGCATATAACAAAAAATAATAGAATTAATAAATAAATCTGTACCTTAGTACAAGAACAACCAATGTAACTTTTTGGCCAAATTGAGTTAGCAATACTCTCATATATGATATTTTTCAAACTTTTCAATGCAATAACAACCTTTGTTATATGATGATTACTGAATGAGATACAATTTTACCTTATCAATCTCTCTTCAAATTAATACAGATACTATTTTTCGCATCATTCATAACTCAAAATTATGTTTTTTGACATTGGTTGTTCTTGCACTAAGGTACAGATATATAAACATTACTAACCATTATAAAAGGCTTTCATTACTTGTAACCCTTTACCTAATAAATATAGGGAGTACTTATTTTTAACTCCCCCAAAGTAGTAATAAAAAGTCAATAACACAAATCAAATTTTAAGAAAAAACCGATGCTACAGCTAATCTTAATATAGCAAGATTACCAACCTTACAGTTGGGACCAAATTGTTGGAGAAGCACATAACCATATCCTTACTAGTAGATGCCATGATCTCTGATAACCCAATACAAACACCTTGTCTATGATCTGCTTCAGGAGAACCCAATCCTGCCTTCAAGTATTGGGATTATTTCGGGCAAAACTCTTTCCCCTAATTTTCTAACTAGATCTCCCAAAGTTCTCGCCGCGACCTGTTAAAGCAGTAGAATTTATATATAGTCAGGTAAAGAGATCAAAACTCCAAACTCATATGGTACATATGAAAGGGCAGAAATATTTTATAGTAATAAAACAATGAACAGAACGGGGGTTGCGACTAGGAGGCAAATTCCCAAACTATAAAACAAACAAAAGAAAAAGAAAACGCACTCGCCTGTCTTTTATCATAACTTGTTGAAGCCAAACAGCTTAATAGAAGGGAAAATAGTGTTGGCAAGATTTCCCTCAACGTTTTAGGAGTGTTCGTTACTACAACCTTCCAAACGTGTAGCGCAGCTTGTCTTACCATTAAAGCAACGTCTGATCGGCCCATATAAAGGCCTGCCAACACTCTATTTCTCCGCTCTTCACCAAGAACATTCATGATCGCCTAAGAAAATAAATCATTATTGTGTATAAAGTATCTCATCACATTTTTCATTTAAATAGATCATTACAACTAGTTATTTGTGAAAGAATTATCTATAAACATTCCAACAAGTTATATTTATTAAAAAAAAAAAGAAGCAGCAGCAGACTAGATTTATTCAAACGTAGCAAATAAAGGTAGAAGAAATCACTTCAAAGGATGGGATGGGGATAGAGTAGGAGCTTGATTTTGTACTCTTCGACATCTCCCCACATCGAAGCAGAAATATTCCAAAAGGAAATCAAAGAGTTACGATAGAATTTACAACAAAATATCGCATATTCCATTATTAGCTTCACAATTTAAATTTCTAATTTTAGGGCATTAATAAAAAGTATTTAATACGCAGGCCTAATTCTGAATTAAGTCTTTTTCGCGTCATTTAAAAAAAATATTTGTCCAGCCTAAGAATTACTATGGTTTTTGGAGTGGTAAGAAATAAACAAAATCATGCTCGAAAGCTAAAATAAGGACTATTATATATATGTTATACTATGCAAGATGGTAGAGCGACAAAGTCGCAAAGGCAAGTGCCCGAGTTCGATCAACAGTCCGGATCCTAGGTAGAAATTACCTAGAGTAGTTTTCCTCCTAGAATAGGGCAAAGCCCGTGAGGCCCAAACTTAATAAAAAAAAAAATTGATAAATATCTGATCATTCTAAGGAAAAAAAGGTTCTTAAAAAATAATTATGAATTTAGCATGAACTTGAAACGCCTTTTTTTTCTTTTTTTACCTTTTGTGAATGCTCAGTTCCAAAGTTATCATCTTCGTGTGCAGTATCAGTGGTCATTTTACCAGACACACCAGACACGCGATATAAAAGATCTCCCAACAATTGCACTGAGCTGTCAAGAAAAAGAAAAAAAAAATACATTAAAAATACAAAAAAAAAAAAAAAGATTAATTTGCAGGTGAAAATTTAAATACTGGTAAATAAGTTCCAGAAGAAACTCTTAAAACAGATACCCCCTTAATTAAGATAACCCTACCAAAGCACATATTAATAGGGTAATATAGGATGTCAGCTTAAGATAACCCTATCAAACCACATTAATAGTATAATATAGAACGTCAGCTTAAGATAACCCTATCAAAGCACATATTAATAGGGTAATATAGGATGTCGGCTTAAGATAACCCTACCAAACCACATTTTATTAATATAATATAGGACGTCAACTTAAGATAACTCTATGAAAGCACATTTTAATAGGGTAATATAGGACGTCAGCTTAAGATAGCCCTATCAAACCACATATTAATAGTATAATATAGGACATCAGATTACGATAAACTTATTAAAGCACATACTAATAGGAAAATATAGGACGTCATATATTAAATGATTTGAGTATGGAGATGAGAAAGCATTTTATGTAGATAACTATCCTAGATCATATCTTTTAAGGTTTATTTAATCAATAAATATTAAAAATTTTATTTCACCTGTATCTTATACGCCAATTATCATGGAATAAACCATTTTCAAGTTCAGGTAACAACAGCGTTACAGCCGATGCTGCATAAGTATTGACAATACGTTGACCAGCTCTTAGCGCAGTGTCCCTCACAAATTCATTTTCATCGGCCAAAGCCTGCATTGTAATTAGAAATTAGCATTAATTAACTAATTTATTGATTTTAATGGTGTAAATTAATAAGTATAATAATTAAGACAACGAAATATTTCCCAAATCACTGGTATTTACCAAATAATATGACTAACATCGAGAAAAGGAAATTACTTTTAATATAGGTGGAATAATCTGCCCGATATATGGGGTAAATTCTTCCTCAAATACTGTAGGTAGAAAAATAAACATCATAATATAACCATCTTTGACATGAGGAGCAATATCCGATCGTTCTGCCGTGGCCACGATATCTGGCATAAGTCGATGTAGTTTTTCGGGTCCTAGGCCACCCACAACCTAAACAAGAGGTTAGATTTGTTAGTTTTAGATTTCCGTTAGGTAAAATATGAGGATTTTTATCTTCTGGTAAAAAAAATAAGAATAAACAGTAAGAAAAAAACAAAACCAAAAATTAATTCAGCGTTTATATAATTATTGAAAGGAAAACCATGAATGTTTAACATAAATAAATATTATATATAAATTATATATTATATGATAAATATAATTTACTATTTTATATATAATTATATATTAATTATATATATAATTTATTTGCCCAAGATGGGGTAAGTGCTGTAACAGCATCGGAAAAAGAAAAGCGTAGGAGAACATGACAAACGTCGAAAAGAAAGCCCAGCCTTACCGCCCCCTCTGTACCATTAATTAGTGAGAGCTCATCACAGACAGAAAATTCAACCCTAGAGCATCATGGGACGCGACGGACCCTCACTATGGGTAAATCGTCAATGTAAGGGTTCATCCCTGGCCCAGGTGGGCCACAACCATTGCCCCTCACAAAAACCTCGCCATTCTCTCCTATCATGCACCTTTATTCTCGCCTCTGCCAAACTTCACATTTCTCGTTCCTTCAGACATTCGTTAACCGACTCAATCCACTTTTCTCTTCGTCTCCCAAGCGGTCGGTTCCCAAGCACACTTCACCACTATACATCCGCTTAACCAACCTACTATTCATTCATCCTTTCCAATTGACCAAACCATCTCAAACATTACTTCATTTATTCTCTCATTTTACCCCTTTCTTCACACCACACCACTCTCTAATACGTTTATTTTCTCTTTTTATCAATTCTTCTCACACCTAGCACCACCCCTAAGATTGTCCATCTGAACACATTTGAACTTTAGATCTATACTTCTTATTCCAGACCATTAGTCTCACTACCATACAATAACACAGGTAAACAAACATATCCCTCATGTTAAGGGACCCCTTAGCACACTCAAGACATTAGTCCCTTGCATTCACAACGATTTTAATGCACCAGCCACCTTCCTTGCCATTCACAATCTTTCCTACTACACTCTGCATCGGATCCGTTCCCTTCTCATCACATATACCCTAAAATATTTAAACTCAGAACTTGTTCCAGCTTGCTCACCATCTAACATACTTCACACTGAGGAGTGTCCTCACTCACACCATAACCTTACTCGATCCACGTTTACTTTCAAGCCCCTTCCTTTCACACACCCTGCCAAACTCTCTCTATCAATCCTCTGCAAACTCTCTTTCAGATTTCGCCACACAGAACCATCATCCGCATATTAGGTAGGGCACCCTCCACTCAACTCCATTCTCCACCACCTATCTAACACCATTTCCTGCCCATCCCCACCTCAAATTCTTTCATAACCCCAATCCATATACAAATTTGAATAACCAAGAGACATAACACACCCTGTCTTACTCCGCTATAAATCCTAAACCAATCACCATTGACACCATTTATCTTACACACGCTTTCACTATCGGTCATACATACTTTTGATTCTATCAGAAGCTACCACCAACACCATATACACTAACACTGCCATAACGCTTCCCTATTAACTCTATTCATACGCCTGTTGCAAATCCATAAAACCTAAATTCAATTTTATTCTTCTTCTCCCTCAGTTTCTCAACATTTTTTCCAATGTAAAGATTTGATCCACACATCCTCTACCACTTTTCTAAAAACGCACCTTGTTCTCACCAATCAGTCCCTCAGGTACTCGACGCAACTCTTTCGACCAAAATACCAGCATATACCTCCCTACAACACTCAATAAACTTATTTCCCTTTAAATTCTTACAGTTCCCCTTTTCTCCCTTACCCTTATACAAGAGTACTATTACCGCTCTCCTCTAATCCCTTGGAACTATACCCTCCATAAAACGCTTTATTACACAATTCCAAATCCAATCAATCACCTTCTCGCCTCCGCTCTTGATCATTTTCATTAGTAATTTCATCTATACCTGCAGATTTACCATTCTCAACTTTCTCACCCTACCCATTTACCTCCTTCCCTGTACTTTATAACCTCTCCCCAAAATAACCTATTCTTCGTTTTGCACCAATCAAAACCGCACACATTCACTAAAACCTCATCATTACTGTTAATATAGTGCAGATTTTCGAAGTGTTCTTTCCACACTCCCTCACATCCATTTCATCATTACAAAAAGCACCATCCCTATTTCATTTTTAAGCAGATTCCCCTATCTCATTCTTTATCCTTTTCGGCGCTTCCTTCCAGAAGAGCTTTCTATTTCCTTGTATGTCCTCATTCATCTTCCTTCCAAACTGTGTCATTTACCTTTGTTTTCTGCCTACGTATACACCTTTTAGTTATTTCTTTTTTCCTCCTATATAATTCCAAGCAATTTCTTTCTTTTGAATTCTTTTTCATCATTGCTTTTGTTACATTCAACCACGCTTCTTTTTACCTTTAACCGCTTTTCATTCACCTCTTCATTCCACCATTCGCTGTTAACATTCTTACTTCCTACTTTAGCCACATCCACAACACTTCCTTTGCACTACTAACAATTGCTTCTTCATTTGCCCCCAGAAGATTTGTTCAGTTATAACTTGTTCACATTCAACCGTTTTACTACGAGCGCTCTTACATACTACTTATTATCTTGCACAACTTACTTCTCACTCTTTAAATTTTACCTACTTCCTTTTCGTATCACCTTCCTCATCCATCCAAGCCCCCACTAACTTATTTTACATAGAACAAAACATAAGATCCGATAATCCCATTCCTAAACCCCTAAACTGATTTTAACATCCAACACTATACTTCAACATCTCCTTCTTCACCCAACACTAATCAAGGTCATTACTTTCACTTTCGATACCATCTCTACCTACACCAACTCTAGTATACTTATGGGATACTCTTGTGTTAAAAAAAGTATTACTTACACACATACCTCTCTCTTCACAGAAATCAACCCTTCCTACCATTTCTCATTTTCTCCCGCCAACCCCAAAACCACCTGTTAACCATCCCTTTTTTGATCACCTATTCCAACCATTCAGGTCCCAAAAACACTATCAATCTGAAAGCTCCTACTACCCCATCCAAAACATCCCTTCAGATTAATCCCCAAAAAATTTTACTCTCTTCAACGTTTCCCTCAGATGAACCATACGTCACAACCACACATACCTTAACCTTTTCAAACTTAAAAATTTAACCATTAGAATTCTAGGACTTACACACAAATCAAAGTCTACCATAGCTTCATACCACAGGTCACTTCATCAAAATTGCAACTCCTTCCTCTTCCTCTCTCATTCTCTCCACACCAGCACACACACATTTCACATCACACCATTTAATTTCACCTTTTCCTTTCATCTTTTGTTTCAGTCACAGCGAGCAAATCAAATTTGCCCTTTCTAAATACATTCATACCTCTCCCTCTTCTCCTCAACATTTATTCCTCTGACATTCCATGTGACCCAATTACGATTCATATCAATTTCGCCGAAAAGTTAGAAGGTCCGTATATACTTCCGGATCACGACCTTCTCGAGCCTGCCAATTAGGCATTTCCTCGCGAAATAGATGGTATGTAGGGCAGCAACCCAACTACCACCGCCCTTAGTCGACTTCTACGACTACGCAGGACATACGGTGTGGGAAATTCTTTCTCCCCCGCAAACAGGGATGTATGAGTAGTAGGGATGTCTTGTAAGGTGTTATCTAGAGAAGTGGGGTGTGTACTTTACATCATGTGTATATGATCATTATGGGATAAATGCTGTGGTTAGTAATATGTTTGCTGGAGGAGGAGTGTGTGAAGAATATTGGGTAAACGCAAAAAAGAGAAGGCGCACCATTAAAAATGGGAGGTAATTTTATCGTTTACTATGCTTTTATTATACATATTTATATATTAATTATATATATAATTATATATTATATAAAAATTAAGTATTAAAAAATTTACCTCTGCTAAACCTTGTGCTGCTCCAGATCTATCGACTGGAGATGCTTCTGATGTAAGAGTCTGCATTAACCAAGGCAACAGATCATCAAAACTACTTTCTCCCATACCTTTCACCATAGCACCAAGAGCACGAGCTGATACAGAACGTACCTATACGAAGGAATACAAAAAATATTATTATCCTTAAATTAACTTTACCACGTAAGTCGCTTTGCTGAAAGCATAAGCGTATGTGGGGGGTGGGTGGTAGGTTGCGGGTCAGATCTCTCCCCCCTCCCCGAAATTTGTATGGTTGAAATCATAAAATAAATTTAATCAATTTCGTTTTCTTTTATCCCATTCTCCCGCAGAAGGGTGACCTTGACCTTTCTTCCATCTGCATGATTAAACACTTACGTACCTTTGGCACAGGATCCAAGAGAGAAGCTTTTAACCCAGGTATTATACTTGGCAAATAAGGAGCCAAGTCTTTTTGATCAGTAAGTGAATACATATTCCCAATAATCTAGAGCAGCCATTTTAGACGGATAATCCTACATAAAAGAGAAAATCATAACATTTCTAGTAATTGGGTGAAACTTTGGAATACAAATTTTGCATAAAATTTTTCTAAAATACAATTAAAAAAAAAAAAAATTTAAATTAAAACATTTGGGACCTCAATTATTCGAAAAAGGAACCAACCCATATTTTAATGTTTGAGGGATGGCTCTTATCTAACTAGGTCCCAATAGAAAAAATATAACTTCAGTTTATATACCTCCGTTGATCCGGTCCTGAAAAGCTCTTTGAACCAACTGGCACTTATTAAGGCAAGGAAGTGCACTATAAAATGCAAACAAATTTAGTTTCAAGAAGTGTTTGCAAGCATTTTGACGTATTTGGCCCAGGTTCTTGTAAGGCATCCAATAACACTGGTACAATTGCTATGAGAGAAAAATAATAATAATAGTTAGGGTCACAAAAGTGTAAGGTATTGCTTGATCTAGCCATTGGGTGTATAATAATATGGAATCTTAGCTTTCTAGCTAAGTGACGTCACTGCATTTTCGTAAGATGTACTTAATTAAGTACACTTGTTAAGTACACTTAATCAAAAATTAATCTTTTTTTAAAGGTATCTGATGGAATAAAGAAATAGAATTTTAACACACTCGTATATCGTATTTTGTTTCAAAGACCGGTAAAACGGAATCAGTTTGCATCGGTTCATACTAATTGGTAGTTAAATTGTTTTCAGGAAAATGAACCAGGTAGCTCACTTTTTTGCTTAAATGATTAAAACATGAAAACGAACCGGCATTCATTTAACTTTTATGACTAAAAAAAGAACTGATCATTAAAATTTTGGCACCTCACCCACTGATTACAAAAAACAAAAAATTTATGTAACATATGACATTAAATAAAGTCTTACGCTTATTTTTCTATCTGATGAAATGCTTACTTACCTTGAATTTCCGGATTCCTAATAACAGACCCAATGAGCTTAAGTGCTTCTGCACCAGCAATTTGAACTTTCTGATGAGAATCGCTTAAAACTTCAATGAGCCTCGGAACAATTGATGGTAAACATGAGGAAAGCTGCTTTGGTGCACAAAATGCCATGTTGCCCAACAATTCAACAGAACCTAAAATATAATATATATATAATATATATATATTTATATATATAATATATATATATATATATATAATATATATATATATATATTTATATAATATATATATATATATTATAATTATATATATATATATAATATATATAGTATTATATTTCTTCTTTCTCTTCTTTCATCTTCCTTATATTTTCCCAAAGAATGGGAGTAAGGTGCGCGACGGGCATCGTGAAAAGAAAAGCAAGTAGAAGAATATGACACAAGTCGAAAAGAAAGACCAAAGCCTTACCGCCCCCTCAGTACCATTAATTAGTGGGAACCCATCGCAGTCAGAAAATCCACCTAAAGCTTCATGGGACAGCGATGGACCCTCACTTTGGTAGCTCGTCAAAGTAAGGTTCATCCCTTGGCCCAGGTGAGGCCACAAACCATACCCCCTCACAATCCCCCGCCATTCACTCTGTTATACACTTTCTTCTCGCCTCTACCAAGCTCACATTTCTTTCCTTCAAACATTCGTTACTGACTCAATCCACTTTTTCTTCAGGTCTCCCAGCCGGTCGGTTCCCAACACACATAGCCCACTATACATCCGCTTAACAACCGACTCATTCATTCATCCTTTCCATATGACCAACCATTCTCAACATACTTTCATTTATATCTCTCATTTACCCTTTTCTTCACACAACCTCTCTCTAATATATTCATTCCTTTCTTTATCAATTCTTCTCCCACCTAGCACACCCCTAAGATTGTCCAATCTGAACACATTGAACTTTAGATCTATAACTTCTTATTCCGACCATATCTCACTACTATACAATAACACAGGTAACAACATACCCCTTATTTAAAACCCTAGCACACTCAAGACTTAGTCCCTTTACATTCACCAAACGATTTAATTGCACCAGCCAACCTTCCTGCCATACAACAACTTTCCTACTACACTCTGCATCGTCCTTCCCCTACTCATCCAACATATACCCTAAATATTTTAAACTCAGACACTTGTTTCAGCTGCTCACCATTCAACATAACTTCACACTGAAGGATGTTCTCACTCACAACCAGAACCTTACTTTATCCACGTTTACTTTCAAGCCCCTCCTTTTTACACACCCCCAATTCTCTTTACCAATCCTCTCAAACTTTTCTTCAGATTCGCACACAGAACCAAATCATCCGCATTAGTAGGTAAGGCACCCTCCACTCATCTCCATTCTCCACCATTCTAACACCATTTCCTGCTCATTCCCCACCTCGAATTCTTTCATACCCCATCCATATACAAATGAATAACCAAGGAGACATAAACACAACCCTGTCTTACTCCCTGTTAATCCTAAACCAATCACCATTTAACACCATTTTATTCTTACACACGCCTTCCACTATCGTCATACATACTTTTGATCCATTCAGAAGCCTACCACCAACACATATATCACTAACACTGCTATAAACCTTCCCTATTAACTCTTATCATACGCCTGTTGCAAATTCCATAAAACCTAAGTACAAGTTTCATATTCTTCTTTCTCCCTCATATTTTTACTTCATAAATAATATTGTTTAAACAATGCTAAAGATTTGATCCACACATCCTCTACCATTCCTTAACGCACCTTGTTTTCACCAATCAGTCCTTCAAGGTCACTCGACGCACTCTTTCGACCAAAATACCAGCATATACCTTCCCTACAATACTCAATAAATTATTCCCCAATAATTTCTACAGTTCCCCTTTTCTCCCTTACCCTTATATAAGGGTACTATTACGCTCTCCTCAATCCCTTGGAACTATACCCTCTATAAACGCTTATTACACAACTTTCCAAATCCAATCAATCACCATCTCGCCTTCCGTTCTTGATCATTCACCAGTAAATTTCATCTATTACCTGCAGATTTACCATTCTCAACTTTTTCACTCTACCCATTACCTCATCCCCAAAATACTATTCCTTCTTGCACCATCAAACCCGCACACACATTCACTATCACCTTCTTCATTACTGTTAATATTGTGCAGATTTTCGAAGTGTTCTTTTCCACACCTTCTCACATCCATTCATCAGTTACAAGGCACCATCCCCTATTCATATATCTAAGGCAGATTCCCCTTATTCTCATTCTTAACCTTTTCCTCTTCCTTCTAAGAAGAACTTTTTATCCCCTGTAAGTTCCCATTCATTCCTTCTTTAAAAGTGGTTCATTTACCTCTTGTTTCTCCTACGTATACACCTTCTAGTATTTCTTTTTCCTCCTTATTAATTCCAAGCATCTTACTTTTAATTCTTTCATCATTTTGTTTTAGTACATTCAACCCACGCTTCTTTCTTTACCTTTAACCGCTTTCATCACCTCTTCATTCCACCATTCCTGTTAACATTCTTACTTTCCTACTTTAGCACATCCACACACTTCCTTTGCACTACTAACAATTGCTTCCTTCATTGCCCCCAGATTTGTTCAGTATCAACTTGTTCAC
>JABUQX010088906.1:0-5000 GCA_015478945.1 Trachelipus rathkii | reverse complement strand
ATATAATTGTATAACCAAGGAGACATAACACAACCCTGGTCTTACTCCGCTAATAAATCCTAAACAATCACCCATTGACCACCTTTATCTTACAACACGCTTCGACATATCCGTCATACGATACTTTTGATTCCATTCAGAAGCCTACCACCAACACCATTATCACTACAAACACCTGCCATAAACCTTCCCTATTAACTCTATCATACGCCTGTTGCAAATCCATAAAAACCTAAATACAATTTATTCTTTCTTCTCCCTCATTTTTCTCAATATCATTTGTTTCAATGCTAAAGATTGATCCACACATCCTCTACCACTTCCTAAACGCACCTTGTTCTTCAACCAATCCAGGTCCTTAGGGTCACTCGACCCACTCTTTCGACCAAAATACCAGCAATATACCTTCCCTACAATTACTCAATAAACTTATTCCCCTATTAAATTTACTACAGATCCCTTTTTCTCCCTTAGTCTTATATAAGAGTCACTATTAACCGCTGTCCTCCAATCAAGATATATGGGGACTATAACCACTCTTTTAATATGATTGTTCAACTATTCCGCAAATCCTAAATTTAGTGATCCATCTTCGCCCTCCGTTCCTTGATCATCATTCACCTCACTAGTGAATTTCATTCTATACCTGCAGAAATACCTTTCTTCACACTTCTTTAATATATATCCCCCTCGTACCTTAACCCCTTACTCGATAAACCTCAGTGCGCGGCGAAGTGCCTATTCCTCAAATATAGCACCCAGCTCCATACTCACACGAGTGTCACCAGCTCTCTCACTCTCTCGCTTCTCACTATGTGCAGATATTCGAAGTTGTCTCTTATCCACACTCTCTCACACCATTTCATCAGTACAAAAGCACCATCCCTATTCATTATTCTAAGCATGGATTCCCCTTATCTCATTCTTAACCTTTTCGCGCTTCCTTCCAGAAGAGCTTCATATTCCCTTTGTAAGTCCTCATTCATCCTCCTTCCAAAAAAACTGTTCATTTACCTCTTGTTTTTCTCCTACGTATACACCCTTTAAGTTATTTCTTTTTTCCTCCTTATATAATTCCAAGCATCTTTCTTTTGATGTCTTCTCATTTTGCTTTAGTTACATTCAAACCACGCTTTTTTTACCTTTAACCGCTTTCATCACCTCTTCATTCCACCATTTCACTGTGTAACATTCTTACTTCCATCTTTAGCACATCCACATACTTTCCTTTTGCACTACTAACAATTGCTTCTTAATTTGCCCCCAGGATTTGTTCAGTATCAATTGTTTCCATTCATACATTTTACTAGCGAGCGCTCTTACATTACTTATCCTTATTGTCTTGCTAACTTAACTTCTCATTCTTAATTTTACCTACTTCCTTTCGTATCACCTTCCTTCCCATCCAAGCCCCCACTAAACTTAATTTTACAATAAAACAACATAATGAATCGATAATCCCATTCCTAAACCCTCACTGATTTTAACATCCAACACATTACTTCAACATCTCCTTCTTCTCACAACATCTTAGAGTCGAGTCATAGCGTGCTTTCACTTCCGCTACCATCTTCTTACCAGTAGGTGAGCAACTCTAGACTTACTCATTATATGGATACTCTTTGTATATTATCTCTCACCACATACCTCCTCTCTCCAGAAATCAACTCCACTCTTTCTCATTCTTACCCCCTCCCGGCCCAATATACCAAATCACTGTTATACCCCATACCACACTTTCTGAACGTATCACCTATTCCAATCTCAATCACGGTCCCCCAAAACAATCTCTCTCAGCCTTCACTACTCACCCCATCCAATAGAACATCACTCGACGATTATTCCACACCAAAAATCGTCTCTACTCTCCTCTCAACGTTGCGCGCGGTCAGTATCGGACCAATACGTACACACATCCCACAGCCATACCATTGAACCTTTTTAGCATTCCTGGCAACGAGATAAGGTGGAGTAGATAGGGCAGCCCTAAACCAACTGACTCACCGTACCTTAGTCGACTTTCACGCACACGGTTTAGGACATACGATTGTGGCAATTTCTTTCTCCCCACACACAGGGATATATGAATTAGTAGGGATGTCTGTAAAGTGTTATCTAGAAGAGGGGTGTGAACTTAAGTATGGGGTGTGGTACAATGATATGTGGAGTAAATGGATGGATCAGTGAATATTGTTGCCTGGAGGATAAGTGTTTGTAAGGAATATGAACGCAAAAGAGAAAGGAGCACCATTAAAAATAGGAGGTAATTTCATCGCTTCGGGTATGCGCGTGTACTCTCCCTCTATATATATATATATTATAATATATATTATATATAATATAGTATATATATATATATATATATATATATAATATCATATATATATATTATATATTATATATTATATAATATTATATATATATATATATATATATATATATAAATATATATATATATATATATATATATACAAGATATCGTCTTACCAAAAAGGGCTTCCTCTGCTGAGAACACAGATTTTGCAGGCTTATAAAAATATGTTTCCAAGCTGGCTTACCAATTAATCTGGGGGTAAGTACTTTATAATGATGGGGATCAAAAATCTTCAATTGGGATTGCTGGATCGTGAATATATTTCTCCCTTCTATGGATAATCTTTTCTAAATTCATTTAAAAAAGCAATAGAACATTAGACACTTTGTCACTTCATATTATCTTATTATTTCTGGTGAAATAAGTATATTAGTATATATTAATAATAATTATACTATATATATATTATATATATATATATATATATATATATATATATAAAATATATAATATATATATATATATATATATATATATAAATCGGATGATGCAGGAGGTGTAGTAGGAAGTTGTGGAATGGCAGGAAGGTTGCTTGGTGCAATTAAATCGTTGGTGAATGTAAAGGATCTAAGTCTTGAGTGCGCTAGGGTCTTACATGAGGTATGTTGTTACCTGTGTTATTTGTATGGGTAGTGAGGACTATGGTCTGGAATAAAAAGTATTGATCTAAAGTTCAATGTGTTTCAGATGGACAATCTTAGGGGGCATGCTAGGTGTGGAAAAAGAATTAATAAAGTGAGGAATTGAACGTATTAGAGAGTATGTTGTGTGGTGTGAATGAAGGGGTAAATGAGAGAATAAATGAAGAGGTATGTTGAGATGGGGTTGGTCATGTGGAAAGGATGAATGATAGCCGAGTTGGTTAAGCGGATGGTATAGTGAAGTCGTGTTGGGAACCGACCGGGCTGGGAGACCGAAGAGGAAGTGGTTTGAGTCGGTAAACGAATGTCTGAAGGAGGGAGAAATGTGAGTTTGGCAGAGGCCGAGAAATAAAGTGCATGATAGGAGAAGAATGGCGGGTTTTGTATGGGGGCTATGGGTTGTGGCCCACCTGGGCCAGGGGGATGGACCCTTACATTGACGATTTACCATTGTGAGGAGGTTCCGTCGCGGTCCTATGATGCTCTAGGGGTGGATTTTTTGTTCTGTGACGAGCTCTCATAATTAATGGTACAGAGGGGCGGTAAGGCTGGGCTTTCTTTTCGACGTTTGTCATGTTCTCCCTACTGCTTTTCCTTTCCGATGCTTGTACAGCACCTACCCCCCAATCTTGGGGCAAAGAGGAAGGTGAAGAAAGAAAGAAAGAAATATTAATCTTTTCGTGAATGGTGGTGATTATTGTGAATTCAATATTACCCCCCAACACCTCTTTTATTCTGTGATTTTAATTAAGTTGTTATGTGAAGATAAAAAAATAAAAAAATAAAAAAAAAAAAAAAAAAATATATATATATATATATATATATATATATATATATTATATATATATATATATATATATATAATTTTTTTTATGGAAATATATATATTATATATATATATATATATAATTGTTAATGAAAAGGAATGGATAGTCAGCTGGTTGAAGCGGATGCATAAATAATTGATGCAGTGAGCTGGGGACAATCAACCCGCCCTGGTGAGACCAAAGCAAAAGTGGACAATCCCAGTAAAGGAGTGTCTGAAGGAAAGAATCGAAGTTGAGCAGAGTACGAGAGAAATCTGCATAATACGATGCGAATGGCGAGGGTTCTTGTAAAGGGACATGTTTTCGTTGGGGCCTGGGCTTGGGGATTGCGGGGCACATCGGTGGGATAGTCTGCGCCCGGTGCCGTGAAACCCGTATTGGTAGAATTGTTTTTGGCTACGAGGCTCGCACTTAAAGTATAGGAAAAGGTGTTACGTGTGTGTGTGTGGTGTGAGGGAGCGCTTTCTTTTCGACTGCGTCATATTCTTCTTACCTAACATTATATATATATATATATGATTATATATATATTAATATTATAATATATATATATATATATTATATTATATATATATATATATATATATATATTATATTATATAGTATATATATATATATACAAACATACTACCACTACAACTAATAAATAAATTGTTATATAACAAAATACAATCTTCCAAGGCCTGTCACATTGGTACCAGCGACCGAGTCACGTGGCAAAAGTGGGGGCGGGCCAGGGGTTCGATTCCTCCTCTAGGATCCATTAGAGCAATGCCCATGAGGTGCAACTTCAATAAAAAAGGAAAATGTGGAACTTCTCCACTCTCTTTCTTCTTCCTACAACAGCCTCTTTCCAGATCATAGGTAAGCAACTTACCTAGTTTCCCCCCCCCCCCTGTTTCCCATATAATACTGCAACGCCCGTGAGTGAAAACTTTCTATATCAAAAAAGAAAAAAAAATTAGGGACTCCCCTCTTCCTCTCTTACTCTCCTCAAAGAGCCTCTTTCTCCAGTTCGTTTTCATAACCTTCTTTGCTTGGGTGGTTAAATCAAACTGCCTCCTGTCCTCTTTTTCTCCATTTCTTTCTTTCTTTTCTCCTCCAGCATCATCATTTGTTCTGTGACTGTTAGCTTTTTGTAGTTTTCTTCACATTTTT
>JABUQX010088905.1:0-26553 GCA_015478945.1 Trachelipus rathkii | reverse complement strand
CTTGCAGCTGCGGTACCTATAGGATAGAGATAAAGCACCAACATCGCCTTGCAAAGATAGAGGGTCAAGTGAACTGGAAAGTGCAGAACAGTTTATAAACCTTTTTGCCGTTGACTCGACCCTGTCCAAAAGCCGGGTGAAACCAGAGCCCCCCCAGATATGAGGGGGCAGTACTCCATACATGGGCGGATGAGACCATTGTATAGCATAAACTGAGAAAAGAGGAAATTTCACAGCTCCAAACAGACCCTTCCAGTTCCTTGAGTCAATCTTCTAGCAAACCTTTTAATGTGAGGGCTTCCAAGACATTTTTTTGTTCATGTTGAGGCCAGATGTTTACATTGTCAACAGGAGAGACGACAGAACCGTCAAAGAGACAGGAAAGTTAGTATTTTTGGAGAAGGAGATTATGAAAAGTTAGTTTTAAAGAATTTGAATTTCACAAAGTTATTTCTATCCATCAGCGAGAATAAAATCGGAAAGATTAAGACGAGAGTACCCAGAAGCAAAAGTGGGAGTAGAATCATATGAGTTAAAGAATGAAGGGTCGAGTCATCTGAATACGAGTGGATAGAGTTTGAGGTGCAGGTGAGAAGATCATTAATGCGAAAGGTAGGAACAAAAGTAGAAGATAAGACATGCGAACCCTGAGGGAACACCACTATTGGACAGAAAATAAGAAGAAGTCGCCCCATCAACAGCCGATATTGAGTGATTTGAGAAAGCTAGATTTAAGTAAGCAAAGAGAAGAGGGGAGCTTGGAGAGCAAGGATGCGTGCCATACCCGGAAATGCTTTGGATATGTCAGGCGCCACCACCCAAGTCTCCCGTAGTTCCTTAAGAGCGAAAAACCATAAATCGTTTGATAGAATGGGGTCATATCGCCAGTAGACTGTGCAGCGAGAGCCGTACCGCGATCGAGCGAGCTTCCAGATGATCTAAGAAGTGAGTTGAGAAGGGCTTCAAAAAGATCTTAGATATAATACAAGTGAGAGCTACAGGGCGATAGTTGGGGAGGATGAAAGTGGCTTCCTTTTCGGAATAGGTTGACATGAGAGCTCAACACTTAGGGAGGGAAAGTGCTAGTACTGGATATAGAGAATATAGTTGAGCTAGGGGCTGAAGAGATTAGCCCTTTCAGTTGAGAATTAGCAACACAATGATCAGATCAAATAAGAGGAGGAAAGGCAGATTTACAGAAGTTGCTAGAGATGAAAGATTTGTCAGTAGGAGAACCAGGGAGGTTAGCGCACTTTCGTTTGATGAAAGCTGCCAGCTTTGCTTGTCGAAGAGTATCCCTGCAACGATTTCTAGCTGAATGAAATTAGCGAGAGTGATAGGAGAACGAGAATTTTTCCACACCCGATAGGCACTGTCTCTAGCCTGAATGGCCAGAGAATAAGCACGATCGAACCATGGACTATGAGGAAAGAAAGATTTAGTTTTAGAAGGAATGAATGAGGAAAGAAAAATTTAGCTGAAGAAGGAATGAACCTGCTCATCCCATCAACGATTACAGCTCCCTCCTTATCTTTTAAATCTTTATACATCCATCCTTTATTCCTTATTGAGGTAGCCACCATATCATCTGCAAACTTGAAACCTTCGCATTTAAGTCCCTGGTCTAAATATTTTATACATGTATGAGGAACAGCCACTTGACCTAAGAAATCGTTACGGACCACAAACATGTCTCCTCATTTCCATTAATAAATACTTTTCATTTTCATTGATTAACTATTATTATTATTATTATTATTATTATTATTATTATTATTATTATTATTATTATTATTATTATTATTATTATTATTATTATTATTATTATTATTATTGAGACAAGGAATCAAAAATTTTGATCGCTAAAATAATTTCGGGAGGTTGAACCCCCTGACCCTCCTGTCTACAGCCTTATATATATATATATATATATATATATATATATATATATATATATATATATATATATATAAAAAGTGAGTATATATATAAGTATATATATATGTTAAGAAGGCTGGTAACCCCCTGACACTCCTGTCTACAGCCTTATATATATATATATATATATATATAGAGAGAGAGAGAGAGAGAGAGAGATTTTTAAAATAGTTTTTTTCAATTAATCGTCATCGTCATCGTCATCGTCAAAATTTGCTCTAATCGTCATCGTCATCGTCATCGGCAAAAATTTCATAATCGTCCCATCACTAATATACAGGGTATGACAAAAAAAAAAATATTTATATATATATATATATATATATATATATATATATATATATATATATATATATATATATATAGTATAATATATATATATATATATATAGACTATATGTCAAGAGAAATATATAAAGCTTATATATATATATATATATATATAAGATATGTATATATATATATATATATATATATACCGTGTTGAACGGATGGACACTTTTGGTTATTTCATAGTAGTTTGACTAAGTCAGAAAATTTGAACACTTTTTTTTTTTTTCAAACATCCCACTTACAGAAAGGCCACTAATATAAAAAAAAAAAAAAAAAAAAAAAAATTTCATTAGCCTCTCTTAAAACCTGGTGATTTAATTAAGGGCCAAGAGAATCCGTCATAAAGAGCCGAAATCTACGCCGTTCCATTCTGAGGAAAATTTTAGTATTAGTTTAGTGTACTAACAATTAATTTTGCAAAAATTGTACTTTATGCCCTACCTGTTCAACCCTCGATTATATATATATATATATGGCAGCATATATATATAGCAGGTAGTATATGGTGCATGTTATATATATATATATATATATATTATATATAATATATATATATATATATATATATATATATATATATATATATATATATATATATATTTTAAAATATTCAAGGGTAGTAGCAGGGAGGAAGATTTAGAAAATTATAAGAAAATTAAAAATAAACTTAACCAGTCAATAAGAAAGTCAAAGAGAGAGTGGCAGAAATTAGTTTTTTAGCTTTTATAAATTAAAAAGTAAGAACAGGACAATTGGTCCAAATAAAATAAATGAAAATTTAGTGAGTTCAGATAAGGAGTTGGTTAACCTTTTCAAAGCTTATTTTGCATCAATATTTACTGAAAAAAGATTGGATAATAGTTTGGAGACTAATAGTCCTGATACGCATGTAATAAATGGACTTACAGGATTTGAATTCGAGGTAAAAGATATTAAATCTTTACTGAACCATATTGACCCAAGTAAAGCTTCATTCAGGTCCTGACGGTATATATGGTAGATTTCTGAAGGAGGGTAGTACCAACATTGCAAAGGCACTGTATTTGATTTATAAGCGATCTATATAACATTTGGTGAGGTACCAGACGAATGGAAAACAGCATATGCTCAGTATTTATAAGGAAGGTAGTAAGGAAGATTTGGGAAATTATAGGCCAGTTAGCTTAACATCTGAAAGAGAGAAATATTGGGAAATATTTGGATGATAACATATTGTATGACTTCCAGCATGGTTTCAGAAAGGGTACATCATGTTAGACAAATCTTTTAGAGTTTATTGAATACATTACTGACTGCAATGACCAAGGGGATCCAGTTGATAGCCTATTATTTATTTAACCTTCAGCAAAGCCTTAGATGAGGTTCCCCACATAAGGTTGATGCAAAAGTTATTGCTCTGTGTTATAGGTGGCGTGGTACATACTTGGATTAAAGAGTGGCTGTAGAATATAGAAAACAGTGTGTACTACTAAATGGCAATAAGTCATGGGAAATAGTGCAGAGTGATGTCCCACAGAGTTCAGTGCTGGGGCCACGAATTGTTCTTTATATATATATATATATATATATATAGTATATATATATTATATATATATATATTATAGTTATTATATGATATATATATGGTTATATATATATATGTTATTGGGTATTTATATATATATTAATATATATATATATATATGTATATATAGGCATAGTATATATATATATATATATATAATATATATATATATATATATATATATATATATATATATATATATATATATATATATATATATATATATATATATATATAATGATTTAGATCAGGGACTCTAAATGTAAGGTTCTCTAAGTTTCAGGATAATACCATAGCGGTTTACCTCAGTAAGCATATGAATAATGATGGTTGTTTAAAGATTCAAAATGATCTTGACAAATTCGGTATATATATATTATATATAATATATATATAGCAGCAGCAGTGAGAGTATATATATATATATATATATATATATGAGGTATACATATGCTATATATATATATATGGCAAAGTTGCCTATATATACGGTATATATATATATATAATTAAAGGGTTGGCAAAAATAATGAAAACACTGGAGACTGACAGCCAATTTAATTGATCTATCAATACTACTGAAATATTGATCCTCGATACCCCTCCCCCCACCCCACCCTCCTTTTTTCATCTCTCATCTCTAGTTCTTCTATCTCTCTCTCCCAACTGTAGCGTAAATTTACAATCCAACACACAATTATGTCCATTTAATCGGGATATTATTACACTTCCAGTAGATTATGAGAAAAACCTGCGTAGAGAAAAACAAAATACCTTTATTATAAAAATTAAGTATTGAAAAATATTTTATAAGCAATTAATATCAAAGCTCATAAATTTTAAATAATTTCTACACAGTGACAATTTGGACATGACGGAAAAGAACATCATCATCATCACACAGTTGAATTAGGGCGACGCTAAACTAACCGAGCATTTCATTACAAATTAGTAATCATAAAAAAATAAATAAAGGTAAAATAAAAATAAATAAATAAAAATAATCAATATGAAATTACTTCCAAGAAGTACCATGTCAAAATTATTTATTATTATTATTATTATTATTACGGGCATATATGGCGCGGCGTATATAAGGTTGTTGTTATTAGCAGCAGCAAAGTATATATATATATATATATATATATATATATATATATATATATATATATATATATATATATATATTCATATATATATATATATATATATATATCGTCCCCTTGTGATTTCTAAGGTAATATTATTAATATAATAATAATAAAAATAATAATAATAATAATAATAATAATAATAATAATAATAATAATAATAATAATAATAAATTATTATTATTATCCTTCAAAAGAGTTTCTTTGATTGCGAAGCTTAGGAGCAAAAGCTATAATCAATTGCCTGGAAGCATCTGTCACATTTGTGTGACAAGTCTTTAACAACTTTATTTTTATTTCGGCAGTCTTTACATCTGCATATACCCACAATAAATATCATTCTACTTCTTTGAAAAAAGTTACTAGTAAGATATCGGGATAAACCGCGGAAAAAAAAAATCATGTACCTGATACTATTCTAAAATTCATGCGCATTATCTTGGATGAAAAAAAAATGGCCATTTTTATGATGATGATGACAATAATAATAATGTCGGTTACATCTGCTCATTACTATCCCAGTAAAGATCGGTTCGCCGTTAAACAAACAAGAAGGAAAACATGAACTGCTTACTCGCCATTTCTTACTAACTCCCTTTGAAATAGAACATAAAAATTGCTATATCATCAAAACCATCTTAATCGTAACTTAAAAAAGCCAAAGCGAAGAGTACGTTGCCATTTTAAGAGTCTCTTAAACGGACAATGATTTCCTCAAACACAAACGCCATTACGCCCAGTGCATAAAAGAAGGGATTTACGAGAGAATGAAGGTATAGTAAAACATTAATTTTTCTTTATGTAATAATATATTAACGATAGCCAGAAGAGGTAGCTTTAGGTTGTATCTTCTTGAATCCTCTTGCATCATCTTGGATCCTCTTGTATCATCTTGGATCATCTTGGATCTACTTGGATACTCTTGTTAGAACTTATAAGAACACTATTCTTGGCATCTAATGCAATCGCTTTGCCTCAAGCTGAGATCAAGACCTAATCACATTACTGGTTGTATTGTTGCGGATCAAGGACTTTCCTTATGTTTTAAATATTAAATAAGTCTCCTCCTAAATTTATTGTGATTTGATTATATTATATTTGTTTAATTATTATTATGAACCGTTATGTCCTAATAATTGAACCCAGCCTTCCTTAATAAAACATTATAAAGAATTATAATTCTCCTTAATTATTATCAAAAGGAGTCAGTAAATTTAAAGTTGTAATAATTAACAAATAAGATCGTATATTAAAAAAAAGGTCTATGATCAACTTTCTATATTATGTTGCCATAGTCTGTAATGTATAAAGCAACGTCTCCCAAGATGTAGAAGGTGAAGAGAATGTAGAAGTTTATATGATAAGATAATGAAAAACAACATGAAAAGGAAAGGAAAGAAAAGAAAACAGAAGGGGATGGTCGAATAGACCACTTAAGGAGGAAAGAATACAATGAAGAAAAACCCTATGATGTTCAGTAAAGTAACGAGGTGTGTAATATGCGGATCAGAATATCCTTACGGACAAGCATGTCCACAAGAATGGCAACACATAAAGAAAGAAACGTTTACAGTATTTACAACGGGCAACAGAGGCAACACCAACGAATAACAGAAGGTTAAGATCAAACAATGAAAGTAAGAATAAACTAGGAGATAAGACAGAACCTTATTTTAGAGCGGTCACAAAAAGAGAAGATGAATTATTTCTCAAAGTTTAAATCTCTACACACAGGTTGTACGACGACTTTATGTGGAGAGAGATGATTAGGACTCCTGATAAATTGATGTGCTGTGATGAGTCATACAGGTAGTGTGCAGAACAGGTAAGGAGCAATCCGAAATAGCAGTCAGAGAGAAAAAGAAAAGGAAATTCAAGTTGTGTGTTTGGAGAAAGCAATATGAAACCATTGAAAGTATAGATAGCTTCCAAACACTCATATTATAGGATTTTTAATTAAAACTGAAGTAAGAATGACAGATAATTAGAGCTACAACCCAGTAATTAGAGATCACATCATGGTGGATAGGCTAGACAGAATACTCTCTGAAAAAGAAAATTGTGAACCGATCAGTTTTGATATGCGACAAAGAGGGTTTAAAAAAGTCTATTTTACGAGTCGTATTCAAGATCATAGAGAAATAAAATATAGACAACGGCAACACACAAAAAACATATTAAGATTAATGCGCTCGAGACAAGTATCTTATCACCAAAATTTAGAAAGAAATCACTGGGATAAATAACCCAACAGGCAAGGAAGAATATTTAATAGGAATTTTTCGTACCAGGTGGAGACCAATGGCATTGAATAGGGAGTATTACAATATATGAAGAGAACTGCCTACAAAGATATAAAAATATATCGAGATTAAAGGGAATAAGAGACTGAAGAAGTACCGAGAAAGAATGGAAAAAGAGATTTCCCAAACGTCTTAAATATCTGTTAAATGGTAAAGGTAAAATATAACCAAAACCCGTTGTGAGATACTTATCGAATTCAACCTGTCCAAATAAATTGTTAGCCAATGGACTTTAGCAGCAGAATTGGACAAGAGAACACAATCTCATAAATGGCTAGAGATCATAAGCTTACTCACTACTGTCAAAGTGCTTGGGTAAAAAATATAAAAGGTGAAGAGTATTCCCCACGAAAATATGTGGGAAAGCATGAAATAAGTAGTTTCTGAGCAACCGGGAAGTTATTGTCATGACAATGGATTGGGAATTTCAAAACAGAGGAGAGGTACAAGTTTTGCCTGAGTTAACAAGAAGCATGTCTGAGTATTACGCAGCTGAAGCGAACCTTGGAGAAATGGGATTTAGTGATAAAAATGGTGGGTCTTATTAAGTATTCAATGAGAAAAACTAAAAGAGGAAAGAGTACCAAAAGACAGTAAGCTTTAAATTAGGTATATAGCTGGCCAAATGATAAGCTTTAATGATTAAAAGATTAGATTTGCCCTCCAAACCAGATTTATTATTTGGAAGGACATAATACGGTATTCCCTGACTGTGATAAACTCAAATGATCAAGTGAACTATCAAGCTATTTTAGATAAAAGGAGTGAAAAATGAAAGAAAGGATTTTAAAAGAGAATTTGACACAGTTGAAGCTTTAAATGTTAATAGTAATATTTCAATATAAAATAAAGTAAGCCAGCTCACTAATACACAGGAGCACAGACCTTGGTAGTGTTACAGCGAGCCCTTATCGGGCAAAGGAGAACATGATGCCGAGGCACTGATACTTTAAAAAATAAGAAGTGAGAAAGCAAGCAGTTAATGCTGGTGAATCAGAGAATTATATTAATATTACTAAAAAGGATTAATCGTAAGTGTATGAAGATATTTTGATATATGTGGAAACTCTCAATGTGTCATAGATTAAATTCAATGTTTTGAATAGATCTATTACCCAAAACCTCTCACGTGTGCTGGATGTTGTAATAATGGCAGTTCACTAGATCAATTTTATGTCATCGTCGTGCACGAGAGATAAGACAATATATTTATATCAATATTATGGCTGAAAACAATTGAAAGATAGAGTGAAAAGCGGATTCGATTTGATATGTGGCCGTAAGTTAAAGATATGAAGGAAATAGAAATAAAAATATGTAAAAGAGAATTTGGTGCTTAACAAATCACAAGAAGAGAGTCGTTTGTTAGATTACATCAGATGCTATTAATCAATTAATGATCTGTAAGACAGATATCACTATTTGTGATACAAAAGGATTATTCAAGTTATTGAAGAAAGAATGTATTCCTCCGAATATGAAGAGAGTGAGTATACTTTGATCTTGAGTTATCTATGGAGAGAATGTGTATATTAGTGTGCACAAAAGCGCATACCACTTTTAGATGCGGAAAGAAAATGGATAGACTCCACACACAAGTGTATAGCAATAGAAAGCACAACAGTCGTAAAGCTATATATACAAGAATTTAATTAATTGGTCATACTAGTCTCAAACTTGTGGAGAATTTTTGTACTAACAGCACAACTAAAAAAGTGAGGGAGTATTGGACTTTTAGCAGCATGGATGACAAACATTGACCGTTATACCTTGATATGTGAAAAGTGTCGTGCATGAAAAAGATAATTGTATTAGAGCATCACCAATTATAATATGAAAATAATTGTTTTTTTATAAAATTAAAATATAATAGAAGCTAAAGTAAAGGACGTTGCTATATATGATGGGTTTGAAAATGAGTAACGTAACTTCTGCGTAACGTCACAGAAGTACAATTTCCTTCCTGCATCTGAAATGGATTAATGATTGTTCTCAGAAAAAAATGAAAGAATAGGAAAGATGGTGGTTGTTAAATAGGCATGAGTTAGCTGGTCGAGAGGTTATTGAGAAGAAAAGATAGAGAGATATTCTTACTCAGACAAGCACCCACATTGTGCTACACTTTGAAACTTAATTAATATAAGTATGCTTCTAAGTCAGATATCAAATAAAATAATAATGTGTATAGAAATGTATAAAAATCACAATGTGAATATTGAAAGACTAGCATATCACAATGAAGATCGAAAGTTAACTTAAAATAGAAGAACGATGATTCTATATATTCACTCCGAATAAGACTAAAGCCCAACAGACAAAACATGCAAAGTTACAAGAATGGCCAGTTTATGGATGTATAGATAAATAGACATTCAGCTAAGGATCTGTTCGATAAAATTAAGTTTAGGGAAAACTCAGTATAATTGAAAGATAGTAGTGAGCGACAGAACGATAATACATGCTCTAACATTTAGAGTACAACAATATTTTAGTTGGATGAGTGAGTGAGTGAGTGAGAAATATTGCAAGAAAAAAATATATTTATATATGGTAAATGTTAGTATCTTACTGAATGGACAATTTATTTAAATTTTATGGATGGAAATGGACATATTTTCAATAGAAAGAATTAAATAAGGGGCAATTATAAAGAATTTTTAAAATTTATAATTATATTAATAATATGTGTGTAATATGTGTAAGTTAGCGAAAGGCATTATATTTTCACATAATTGTTAAAATTTATATATTATATGAAGAAGGATGTTTATGGATACGTCAAAGAAAATTATATATATAAACAGATGAGGCAAACATATATTAATGATTGAGTATATACTTACGAGGCTATATTGGTGAATAAAAAGAGATAGGAAATACGAGACGTAAGAATAAAATTAAGAGCGTGGTCAAGATACTAAGCGTCATTTAGTTAGTGACTATAGTAACTAGTAATATGGTATGTGAGTTAATAACTATATGTATGACCGGACATTGCTAATAATATAGTTTGATTAGAATGAGAGACTGGGAGCGGGAAGGCGCTCAAATAAGAATGTAGAGCTTGATGAGGAGAGACGAACGATATAAAGAGAAGAGAGGTATGAAGTAGGAGAGGATGAAGTTAGGAAAATAGAAAATAAGAAGAAGAAAGAGAACAAAAATTGAGGGTTAAGGAGAAGCGAAGAATTTTAGGTTTTTTGAAGGTACACAGACGCGGTTCATTTGCAAATCGTGAGAGAGCAGAGAGTAGACGAGAGTGATGAGAGAGAGAGAGAGAGAGGCATTGAGGACAGGACGAGAGAGACAGAGAGAGAGAGAGAGGAGAGTTATTTTTGTTCAAGATTTGAAGTATGTATTTGTTTTGTCCCGGTCCCGGTTTTCATGTGAATTAGCTTTATGAAATTTAATTCATTAAAATGGAGGTTGACAAGCTGTATGTTAAAATTAGTATTATCAAAGTCTTTTTACTAATGTTGTTTACAGTCAAGAAAGGAAGTTGTCATGTAGGTTATAAGTTAAATTATGAAAATCTTTATTTATTCTATATACCTCCGCGTTGAACAGCAGCAGACAATAAGAAGAAAGAACTTTCACCGCGTCAATATATACTATAAGATCATATATATATATATATATATTAGTATACTATATATATATAGGTATATATATATATATATATATACTATATATATATTATATATAGTATATATATTATATATATATATATTCATATATATTATTATATTAGTAAGTAGTAATAGGCAAGATAACCAATAAAAATAAAGCAGGAAAAAAATATAGAGTTATTATTATATAATAAATTAGCTTTATATAGGTTATATTGAAAGTAAAGTAAAATAAAGGTATTCCAATGTTTTTGGAAATCTCTCAAGAGTATGCACATAACGAGGTGATGCGTAGCATTCAACAATATTGTGAAAGCAGATAAATAGTATATGAGCTTATAATGTTGTAGGGTCTAGAAACATACACCATTTTTGTGAAAAAAACAGCGAAAGAAATTTCATATACAATGAGGAAAAAGTATGACTCCGTAATATTCTAGATATATACCATTAAATAAACTGCTACACTTGATTAAAAAACCAATTTAGAATTTCAGTTGATAACGCGCTAGATATCTAATCCAGAGATCGCTAGTTAGAATCCAGCGTGTGATGACAGTGTTCTTATTAGACAAATAGCATTATATGAACGATAACAATTGAGAACGTTCCTAGCTCAGTGGTAGAGCTCCCTATCGAACAAGTGAGGTACGTGCAATAAGGCCAACTTGCGGTTCTCTAAATACTAGGTGCTTCTCGCGCGATATACTCCCAGTTAACGAGCCTCATTCACGTATAATGATGTAAGTTGGGTTTCGTTAGGATTTCGTAATTTGGTTGTGACTGAAATATAATCTGTCAGCTCTGACCTTTAGAGCAATGCTGATTCAACTCATTACTATATCAAAGTTCTAACAAATATCTCTCGACACACACTTTCAAACCTAAGTGTCCTATCAGAACTTTTCTATTCATCTTTGTCCGTATTTCTGAGTGGTATAATTGTTGCAATGAGTGTGATTTTTAATATTATTCCAAATACTAATGCTAATGCAAATATTAAAAGCGGGCATAGCCTTTTTATCATATATCGGTATATCTGTACAGTGAGTATAAATAGGACAGTCTAAGTTAATTTAATAAGTAAGTATTATGGTTTGCTGTCGTGTTAGTCATTAGTTATGTTAAAGTGGTAGGGGTATTAACAGATAATTAGTATTATATATTTTCGTCTTAAATAATAGTATTATGTTGGTATATGGTATTATAGGGTAGTAATTAATGATAATAGTAATAAATTTAATATATGTGTTCTTTCTTTACGATCTTTTCTACAGAAAAAATAGTCGCTGGATATCGTAGCGATTATCTAACAACTTATGGCTTCCATTCTTGTTTGGATTTTTACAAAATTAAGAATTCTGGTACGGTTGTCTATTATCTGATCACAAAACTGTATTTAGTAATATTACTGCAATTATATAGTTACAATTTTTCCTTTCATATTGATGATTTGTTTATTATATTGTATTGCGCGACTTTCTTCATTACTATATCATTTAAAATCTCTATGAATCATTGTATAATACTGTGAGTAATAGAACGAATAGAATAACTTGGCTCCTGAGGTCTCATGTAGCAAACTTCCTTGAATAACAACGTGGATATATCTGTATGTAGTCTCCTCTGAACAGCATGTCAAGAACTCGATGACATAGTTATTAATTATTTATATAGAGTGGTTAAATAACAAATTCTTATTAGACATATTAGCAAATTTATTACCGAGACACCTAAGTTTTGATATGAGTATAAATAAACCTGTGGAATTCTCCAAGCTATTTTCGATAACATAACTTTACCATCTTTACGGAAATCACGTATTTCGTTCTTAGTGTCAAGTGTAAGGCTCATCATCATAGTAGATATCAGTACAAGTTAGAGTTACTCCATACTTTATTTCTCATTAGATCATGAGTTAAGTGCATTATAAAGGAGTTGTTATAAGTGTTGAATCTTTAGTTGAGAATAGTTTGTTTAATTAATGTGTGAAACTAGACGTGTTGGTGATTTTGGATCTGGGTCTTGACGACTCACCCATACCTTCGACATACTTTAAGCAAGTAAAGTGGCGACGTATTTCAGCAACACTATGGTGAGTGCAATTACTGAGATTTTTAATAGTGAATAGACGAATTATATATATTATGTAAGTAGTATACTATATTATATATATTATAGTAAGTAGTATATATATAGAATATATCTATATATATTATATGATAATATATATTATATATTATACTATTATATATATCGAATACTCATCTATATATATATAGTATATATATTATATAATTTATATATCGTACACCAGATATATATATATATATATCTTATTATATAGTTATATATATATATAGTATGTTTATAGTATATGTATTAGTATAACTTTATAAATATAGTATATTAATATTATATAGACATAAATTTTAACTACATATATAGTATATATACTTATTATATATTATATATGTATTATTTTATATATACGTAGCTATATATATATATATTATATTATTATACTTATGTATATATATTAGTATCATAGATATATATGTAATTTATATTATAATATATATGAGATATATTATTATATTTAGTATTATCAGGTACTTTATTATTGTAGATTAGACTGAGAACTTAACGTTTAGAAACCTTATTTGTAGGTAGACTTCTCGTTCTCTATTGCTAATTTAGCCCACTAATTTAAGTCTGCCTTCAGGAATCAATGGTTCCTCTTCAACTAGAACAAGATATGTTTCTTATTTTAAACCCTGAATCGTGTTAAATTTTATCCTACTAATCCTAAGTATACTTTTTTTCTCCGTAGAAGAAAACAAAGATTAATTTTTTGTCATTTTTGCAGAATGCCAATAAAACTTTATGTCTTGCACATCCACTATACTCTTACGTTTTCTATACTCATACGGGTACTAAAGATTCTTATCTCTGCTAAGCTTAACAGTCTCCATCTTTGCCTCTAATCAGAACTTAGATAATCCCGTGAGCACTCCTTCTTCTCCACCCTCCAGGTCATTCTTTAATTAGATATATTTGAGTACTGTTCTTCCACATCCTATCTCTTGAGGGGTCTTGGTTTTACTCCGGCTTTGAGTGACTGCGTCGTTTCATAAAGCTCAAAAGCTACTATAATGTTATGTAACTTCTCCTAGTTACTTGATACCTCTTATCTTGCGTGCGCGGATTGTTGGTGCTATTTATCTTGTTTTTTCTATTAAGTACGGCAGCGGCAGTGTTGGTCGATGGAATTACCTTACTGCTAGCAGTACTCAAATACGTAACTTACCTCCCACACTATTAAGCGCAACTGTCCCTAAGTAGTACAAAGGGTTAACGTGCTGTATTTCTGCGCCGAGTTTGTGTGAGAATATGTGGTCAATCCAAGCTAGATTGCTCTGCGGTTGTCTTTCCTTTTCCTTCCACCACTGTTCTGTGGAACTCTCTTCCATTCTTCTGTGTCTTCCTATGAATGTATCTCGCCTCACTTTAATTAAAGCCTGCCGATATGTTCATTGCCGTGTAATTCTTGCGATATTTGCGGATGAAATTATTAGGCGTGCAAACATCCCTTCTTGAATTAGGCTATGCCATGAGTGTGTGATGAACTGCATAAAAAAAAAAAAAAAAAAAAAAAAATAAAAAAAAAAAAAAATATGACGGTTAACAAGAACCCGTTAACTTCCGCTTCATTCTTTACCGATAAACACTTAAATGATTTAAAGCCGTTAATTTTTTTGTTAACTAATTAGAATTAACCGACGTTAGATTTCTCTGTAACGGTGCCCACTGTGTATATATTATATATTATATACTATTATATATATTATATATATATATATATTTATATTATAATATAGTATTATAATAATATAATATATATATATATATATCAGTTACTTTATTATTATATTGAGTATATTAGGAGATATACTCCTAAAATATGTTCTATTGTAGACTATAGAATATAAATGAAATATATACTATAGTTAATAAGTAATAACTAATAATAATACATATTTAATATTAGGACTATATATTATATAAGGATACTTATATAAAGTAAGAAATATTAGCTATATTACTATTCGTTATCCTATATGTATACTGGCTCATCCGAAGAGTTCAGTGCATGAACTGAAAAAACCTCATAACATCTACAGGTAAAATAAAGTAACATTTTTGATTTCAGGAAGTAATTTCTTTCGAAGAACTTAAAAAAAATATAAATTTTTATTCTTATTTTATACAATTTATATTAGTAAAAACTTACACTCGCGATAGTACGCTCGATTGACGCGATTGACTTTGTGAAAGCTCCTATACATTTAAATCTGGAGTTTCGTGGTGCACAAACACCATTTTTTTATCGCTTCTGGAAAAAAGTATTATTTTTTTCTTTTATATTCCTTTTTTAGGGGTAAGGGATTTCGTGTGTCTGAGGGGGCACAGATAACCCCGACCTTTTTATCGTTCTTGTTTACCCGGAGGGTATTCGTAAGTTTAGTAAGAGAAAAAAATAACTCAACATTTGGTCATCCTTTGTTTCTTCTCGGAGTTATAGAGAGCTATGTTCGATTTTATGTGTGTGAGTACTAGTTTGTTTCAAACAATATTTTAACAAATTTAATTTTTTAAAAATTTCGTTATATTTTTTTTTATTTTGTGTTTTTAATTATTCATTGGATAAAGTCTCCTGATTAATAAAATTATATTTTATTTTCATGTAGACTGTTTAGTTTCTAGTTACATAGGCTGCTTTCATGATGCTTGACGATTAGTATATATATATATATAATAATATATATATAGTGTAGTACTATATAGTATATATAGATAGTAGATGATATTATTTATATTATATAATATTATAATATATATTTATATTATCACTATATATATAAAATTATAGTCATAAGTATATATATTATAGTAATCTACATTTATACTATGTATATTATATTCCAGAAGTTTATAGTGTTCTTTAGGAAATACTACCACCGTGTTTTGATCTCCTCAATATCTCTGTGAACTTAGATGAAATATTGGACGTTTATAAAACTGTATAACTAAAATGGATTTTAACAATCTTCGAACTGTAGTAACGTCATGGTGTTTTTTGTACAAGAGAGCCATTGTTAGAAATGCTTTGAATAAAATATTTCGAATACGAAAGCCAAACAAGGGATGGAAAAGAGAGCAGGATGTGCAAAACTACTTGACTGATTTATCTTTTGTATTTTGGCACGATCCGTTTTCGCACGATATAATGCAACACGTAATTGTTTCTCTATAAATAAAATTCAATCAGAAATATACCAGATTCTCATAAAAGAAGCTGTGAGTGAACTACATAGAGTTAGTTTATGTGACTTAAAAGTATATATATGATTAGCATAAATTGATAGGGTAACGTATTAATTTGAGTGAGACAAAGATCGTAAAATGCTTCAATACTAGAATTAAAAGAGCTATGAGTAATGAGTTGCATTAACAAGACTAACTGTTTGATCATTTTAACATCTTTGAGACTCAAACTGACAATTGAAGTTTATATATTGTTGAGAGATTTTCTATTTTCTGGCAAGGACTCTTGATTTCTTCCTTACTGACATCTTATGGAAATTGTTTGAAGAAACTATTAAAGTTGCTATATGTAATTTAATAAACTACTCCAATGTCATCTGTTTTAGCTAAAAAGATGCTTTTCTAGATAAAAAGAATTAAACTGTTATTCGGAATACAATGCGACAAAAATAGATTGAATGCCCTCGTTGGCTTTGCAGATGAATATATTTTGCTCCAGATTTTTTTTCTACATCTCTGTGTGTTGAAAACTTTATATGGAGTCAAAACAGGCGGACTAGAATGTGCTTCAGAATCAAATTTCTAAAAAATTTACAATTTTAATTTATAAGTAGCAATAGTATTTAGTTTTCATATTTTATTTTACTGTTAATGTTGAATCATCATTTTTGATTAATGCGATTGTGTTATCGCGTAGAAGTGATATAATCGCCAGAGGTGGCTTAACCTGTTCGAAAAAAATGATGCGAATATATATTATATAATATATGCGTTTAACTATAATATTTTGATTATATATAGAAAAAGATATGATAAGGACTATAGAAATTGTATTGAAGTATATATTGTATCTTATATATATGTATATGATATATAATATAATTTGGCTGAAATCTGCATCACCATCCAATTCTATTAACACGAGTCGCGACTGAATAATATATATTAGTATATGATATTAATATATAAATATATATATATATATATTATATAAAATAGGTATTTAATATATGTATAATTATAAATAGTATAATCCTGGATATATAATTAGATTATGAGTATATTTATAAAAATCTAGTATATGAAATATTGTATATATAAAGTATATATTATTCTATAACTAATACGATAATAGTTATAAGATTTCAAAGAAAATAACCCTACAGAATTTCCACGCGCTGGGTATGTGTACCCTGGGTCTCCCCTAGCAATGTCGCGTAAAGTGTTTTTGAACGACAACGTCCTCGAGAACGATGGACTTCCAAAAGTAAAGAACGCAAGATTGTTCTGTGGTGATAGTATCACCACACCGCAACGGAACCTTTCACGACGCCACTCTACGCGTTCCACACTCGGCTAGCGACAAGACAGGGCACTCGCACAGGAGTGAAAAACTTTATAGATACCGGGATATATATTATGTATCAGAACAACTGTACAAGATAAAACGCAGTGTGTAGGTATTCAAAAATAAACGCCCTGTAAATATTTCACACTGTGTATGTGACCTGGCCTACAGATGTCTCGTAAGTGTTTGTAAACCTATCGTCCACATGGACCTAAAAGTAAAGCTCGAGAATTGTTCCTGTGGTGGAATTATATCTCCACAAACAGAAACACACGGATCATCTTCTACCCGTACAATCGGGCGTCAGCGACAACTAGCGGCCCGCACAGATTGAAATACTTTATAACCGTGGAATATATTGATAGTTATATTCAACTTGCTGGCAAATTCATTCGCAGTGTGTATATGTTATTGCAAAAATAGACTACTTACAGTAATTAACCGCTGATGTGAACCTGGGCCCCTCGCCTGAATTTTGTACAGTAACATACATTACAAAACATTCCTGTTATTAATACTTCAGTTTGTGCGTGGCCTGGTTTGTCGCTACGCCCGAGTTGGACTGTAGAGTGCGGTCGTGTTCCTGTTTGTTGTGGGTGATTTATGTGTCACCACAGAACAAGTTCTCCGTCTTTACGTTAGTCCATGTGGCGGTGGTCTGTCACCCACTTACGCGACATTTGCTAGGCCAAGTTCACATCCCAGCAAGTGTGAAATCTGTAGGGGTTAATTTGGAATACCTATCACACACTGCGTTGAATTGGTAGCAGTTTGTTATATATATTATACTATAATATATATATATAAATATATATATATATATATTATATATATATATATATTATTATTATATTATATATATATATATATATATTATAAATAATATATATATATATATAGTTATATAATAATATATTATATATATGTTATATTAATAAATGGTTCTCACTAAACTGGTTGTATTGAGGTTTATGAAGGTCTTGAAATTGTTTTGTCTAATTCGAGTATTTACAAACAATCATGAGTTCAAAATTTTTTAGAATTGAACATCCCTGCTGTAAGGTACAGATGTTAACATAAGTTTGGGAAAATTTATTCTTTGGAGGTTTTGCAGTATAGCCTCCATTGCCACAAATGAAAAATAGAATAAGAATTATAGAATGATCAGAAAAGGAATCGTCAGTGGGTCATCAATATTTCCATACTAAATGTATTTCTTCTATGACGTATGCTTAGAGTTCTGATAAAATAGTTATCTGAATTAAAATTTTTGCAAAATTGTTATAAATTTGTTTATTTACATTATTATTTGTCATTCATTAAATAATTAATTTTACATATATAAATTTAAAATTGTCGTTTTTTCGATAAAATAATAATTATAATGACAAGAAAATTATTTTTTTTAATTTAAATGAAATTACAGAAATCCAAAAATCATTTTTGTGGTATTTGTATTTATTATTTATTTATACTATCTAACGTTTTAATTTTATTATTACTTTTATCTAGATAATTGTCTTGTCTATAACGTATTCTTTATCAAAGTATAATTACGTAGTCAAAAGATGGAGACTAGAATGTTATAAATTTTTTGTACTGTATATTTATTATTCAAAAATGAATTTTTAACATCATGAAATTAAAAGCTTGAAAAAATAGTTATGATAAATCACATATGACTAAACGAGAGTACGCTATTTCTGGAGCAATTGGGTCTGCATAATTTCATTAAGGGTAATTATTCTAAAGCAGAGTTACTCAACCTTTTAAGCTTCTCGACCCCCAAAAGCAAAACGCATAAAGTTAGTAACTTCGCGACCCCCTTAATTACTCCATATATATTCATATATTATATATATATATTAGCTATTATATATAGGTATATATATATATATTACATATATTCATAATAATATGTTATAATATTATATTATTATTTTATAATTATATAATAGATATTAATATATATAAACTTATAATTATTAAATACATAGTATATAAAACAAAGTATACTTTCCTTTATTTAGCACATATTGTGTTTTCAATGTAGTAATATGTAATTAATAATATAGAAAGGTGGTCATTGAAAGAATATTCCTTTAAAAAAATTATAAAGAATGCTTTTGGATGCATTAACGTATAAATTATTTTATATTTATATTAAATATTGATCTTTTAATAAAGTAAACAACTTGTGTAACATTTGATTTAATAATATTCGTTATAAGTAAATAAGGCTGTTTTCTCGCTTACTGTAAATTATTTTTATTTTTTGAGTGACCCACTGTAATCGTTGTACATAATGCTATATGTAACTGGAATCTCAAATCATTGGTGAAATTTTTATGTTTTCAGATTAAAATAACCGTTTCTTCCGGTTATATTTTATAATATTTATAAATTTTATATTAGAAGTATTATATATTCAGTTGGTATAACAATGAACATCAAAAGTATATATAATATAACATTTAAATATTATTATAAAATAATATAATATAATATTATTATAATATTTAACAACGAAAAGATATGATGATTAAAGTTATTAAAAATATAATCATCAATTTATCACATATTAAACATGATAGATTATCATTTTCTCATCGTTCTAATTCTATATATTTATATAATATGATATAAGTATAAGATATATATCAATAATTATATATATACAGTAGTTTATAATTAATAATTAATATATATACAATTATTATATATATATAATATAGGATAGATAATCTATGATTTTCATGGCCGCAGCATACAAAATGATTGTTTTGTTTAATTTACCCTTTTCTTCCCAGAACATTGGGTTTAAATTAGACAGATGACTAACAATAAATTTGATTGATGATGAGCAAAAAAAGATCAAAAAATTAAATAAAATTTATCTTATTTAATAATAAATAGCCTTTTCTACACATGTACTGCTTGGCAGCGCCCAGGACAGAGCGGCATTTCGGGATATTTTCTGTAGTGCATTTTAATCTTTAAGCCGCAAGAAATTACAGAAACCCTAGCTTACGACGCAAAGTTAGATAACATGTGAGGGAATTAGGGCGAAATTTGCTGCACATCGTTCGAGTTAATGTAGGTTAGGTAGGAGATTTTACTCGCATACGATCGATCACAATAGGATCTTAGAGGTTTCGATTACTCGCAAATCTAAAGTTAGGCTTTTATACATGTTTGTTACGTATACACAGACATCTAATATGAAAAAAAATTCTAATTACCGGGAACCGTATTTTGTCCACAAATATTTATTTTTTATGTTCCTAGATTCTTTCACGTTTTGAGCACTACTCATGTTTTCTCTTTTTCATTGCTAAATGAAGATTTTGCTTTTTTTTGTTTCTCTTTTTTAAAAAAGTTCAAGACTCATTGCAGTCATAGTCCTATTCTTGGAGGTGAACTGCTCTAGGTTATGATTATCACTGCTAGGCTATTTCGGACTTAATCGAATCCCGGCCCTGCCACTGTGTGACCTCTGTCGCTCTACGACTCAGACTGACCAACGGTAGCTTACTTTTAATTTAATATATTTATATTTGGGAATAATTTCCGTATTCTTTCTCATCCATGCCCTCCAGAAAGTATTTTTATTTACTCCATCTACTAACAATAAGAAAATAAAAAAAACATCTTGCGGGGCTATGAAACTCTATAAGGTATATTATATATATGATAGTATATATATATCTAATATGTATATATATATTATATATATAAATATGATATATATATATTATTATATATCTAATATACTAATAAATATTCACATATATAATAAGATAAAATATAAAAAAATTATTATAAAATATATAAATAATAATATAATAATATATATATAATTAATATATAAAATATAAAATAAATAATGTAAACACATTAACCGAAAATCATAATTTGTGACAAGATAAGAAAACATATAGGCCAACTCTGGGGTCAACACCAACGCTCATGGTTGCGCACTAAGAGAAGAATAACTGTAACATACTCGGCCGCCTAAGAAAGTGAGCTACTAAGCTATGCGTTAAGGGCACCGCCGTAAAATAAGCCTGTTCACGAAACACGAACCGCCTCCTATTCAAGCGAAATCAGCAAACCAAATCAACTAAGGCTTTATCAACACGCTGCTTCCCAACCATTCGTTTTTCCTTGTGCTAAGAATTAATATAATTGTAACAATTAACTGCTGACATAATACAAAGACTGCCGCTTGAAATAGGTTTGTCTAGTAAAAGAATGATGAGCATATGGTGCAGAAGGATATATGCAAGATTCGACAGCATCCACTCTTGGAGTTCGAAGACCCAGCGCATGTTGCGGACTAGGAAAATATCATGTTATACCGAGGACACATTTAGAACATACCCTGCAAAAATAAGCTTTCAAACGAACCGAGCTTCCCCTTAAAAAGGCGAATATCCAAAACAAGTATTTCACTCCCTTTCTTTCTTCGTATCTGTACTGATTTAATAAAATGTAAATACATGCTAATATTAATATATATATATACATTATATATATCTATTATATTATATACTAAATATAATTAATTATATATCTTATAATATATCTATATTATATTTATATATATAATTATAATAATATTAATCATTATTATATATTATATATATATATATATATAATATAGTATATATATATATATTATCATATATGATATATATATAGTATAATATTAATATTTATACTATATATATAATATAAGTATAATCATATATGTATATATAATATAATATATATATATGTAATATATTTATTATATATTATATATATCTATATTATAATATTATCATATATATATATATATATATATTAAAATAAATATAGTATATACCATGTATATTTATTAATATTATATATATATAATTTATTATAGTTTATTATAAATTTGGAGCAATAATTTTACCGTTTTCTTTATTTATTGTTTGTTTTATTTATTTGAGCCCGATGGAGTCCCATGAATAGTGATTTCACTGTTTTCTTAATACATTTAAACATAAAAAAAAATGTTGATTTTTTTAATTTATTGATAATAATATTAATTATTAAAATTCCAATAAATGGTAATAAAAAAAATAAAGTGAGAAAAATAAAAAACCATATCATTGGATCCCAAGTCATATTCCTTTGTTCACAAAGTGAATGAGGGCCTTCAACCCGAAGGTTTTGTCCAGCCTTACTTTGCAATAATGATGCAGGTAATGAGCGAGAAATTATATTACGTGTGGCAACATTGACAAAGACCTTTAAACTCCATGGACAAGGACTATATGCTCTTGCATCTGTTGCTAAAAAGTTTGGGCAATTAATATATAAATGATGAACAACTTTTTTAACCTTTGCAATATGACCACTGAGTTAAATATATCTACCATAAATAATTATATAGTAGTATTTTATAATATATATATATATAATATTAATTATATATATAGTGATAATAGACGTAATAATTAGATTGAATTAATATTATTATAAATCATATATAATTAATTATATAAAAATATATTAAATATATAAATATATATGATTATATTAGTATAATAAAAGTTAAGAACAAGAATTGAGAATATAGGAGGTTCGAGTGAGAACAGGGGTGTTTAACAGGAAAGCGTTTGGTCACAATTTTGTTAGTATCCTATCTTGTGTAGTTGAATTAAAGGAAGCAAGGTAGAAGAGAAATTCGGAGAATTGGAATATCGCGAATATTTTATATTGAGCGTAATGGGGAAGATGGCAACTTGGCGTAGCTTGGAGCGAGAAGTGTAGAACGAGGTCTGATAAGAGAACGAGCGTGAATACGTTTCTATCGCCAAAACACATCCTGAAGCGAAAGGCAATGAAGACTATTCTATCAATATAACAAAAGGCACTAAACAGAAAGATCGAAGAGTCAAATGGTGGTACATCAATAAAAAGAGACGAAGAGGGAGAGAAAGTGAAATAGGAGGTGAGGGTGAATAACTGATGAGTTGGATTGAAATGTAAGTATTTTGGGTGACTACTTTGGTAGGAAAAGGAGATAGGCGAAGGAAATGTGCAAATGAAAGATCATCACAATAAGGATATAGCTAGATTAATGGGGGAATGCAGTAAAGAGAGTATGTAAGATAACATATCTGAAAGATAGAATATAAATGGATGTGCAAAGAGCTAAGGTAATTTTGAAGGTGTGTTAAAACGTGAACAGGATATCTATATAATATTGAAGGCAAAGATAGAGAATAACTAACACCAAGAGGAGATCGCATTCCACAAACGGTGGAGCTTAGTAAATAACTTATTTGCGGGAGTACTGGCCAGCACTCGCCGAATAAAGTTGGCATTGGGGGTTGGCTAAAGTAACTGAAAAAAAGTAAGAAGGGAAATGACTGAATAAAAAATTGATAAGAAAAATAAATAAAACGAGGAAAGATTGAATAATCGAGAAGAAAGAATATCGAGCAAAGGAATGCAGAAAGAGGTAAAGACATTGCTCATCGAAAATATTCTGAAGAAAAATAAAGTCTTTCAAAAAATAAAAGTATGGAATAAAAAGATAGTAAAGCTCCAAAATATAAGAGAAAAGAATAAATAAATAGTACAGACGCTCAATAAAAAAAAAGAAGAAGAAACAGAATAAGAGAAAGTATAATTTCCAGTAAAAAACGTAAGCAGAAAGAATAAAAAAAATAGCCTTTCAGAAAAATATTGTTTGGTGAGCAGGTGTATTCATAATGGTGTAATTAAAAATATGGGAAAAGTAAAAGTTTCAAAGAAAATAAATACATAAGTAAGAAACAATAAAAACTCAAAATAAATAAGAGAACAACTAAAGACTTTCAAAAAGTAAGAGAAACAGAATACAGAACAGTAAAGTTTTTACAAATATAATGATAAATGATTCAGGTAAAGTGAAAGCTTCAAAAAATAAGAGAAAAGAGTAAGAGAAAAGTAAAGCTTCAATAATCATATAAGAGAAAAGTAAATAAGAGAAAGAACGCTTCGAAAAAATTAAGAGAAAGATTAAGAGAAAAGTACAATCTCAAAAACATGAGAAACAGATAATAATAAAAAGCAAAGTAAATGGCTTTTCGAAAATCAGGAGCAAAAGAATAGCAGTAGAAAAAGAAAGCTTTCAAAAAATCCTCTCCCTAGAAAAAGGCAATAAAATCATAGATATTTCCCAAAAAATAAGAGAAAATGAATTGCATTCCAAATTTAATAATTAATTTCCCTGGAATTGTATAGATCGTACACATTCTGGTGTATATTATTTTAAGATACGAGATTAAGTTCGTAGATTAAGCAGAATCAAGTAACATGTCTTCGAAAAAAAGAATAAGAAGAACAGATACGTCAGAGAAATATTACTCCCATTGATGAGTAAGTAGAAGAGAACAAGTAAAGGAATTTTGAAAAATGAATAAGCGAAATAAAAAACAGAAAAAAAAACATAAAGAAGAGAAAAGTAAAACTTCAAAAAATATTGAGAATAAGAAATAAAAGAAAGGAAAGAGCTAGAAATAATAACAAGAGAAGAATTTCCAAGCAGAAGTTTTAAAAAAATATCTAGAGAACAAAAGGTTACCACTTCAGGCTCTCCTCATCATGAACAATTCTCCTGCTCACCCAAGAAACTTGGAAGAATAGTAAAAAATAAGAGGATGACCTTTCGCAGAGAAAGCCTGAATAGAAAAGATAAGCTTACAAAACAGAGGAATAGATCATAAAGAAGTGAAAGTAAAGCTTCAAACTAGTAAGAGCATTGTATAGATAGTTATAACTTTTCAAATTGTACTACAGAAGAATTAGGCAACATGAAGAGTCGTTCTTCCAGAAAATAACAAGAAGAATGTTGAATGAGAAAAGTAAGATGGTTCTAGAACAATATAAGAGAAAGGAATAAGGAGGAAAAGTCAAAGCTGCAATAAATTGATTCCGACAAACAGTAAAAGGCCGTCAAAAATGAAGTAAAATAGAATATAGCAAGAAGAAGTAAGCTTCAAAAATACGTCCCGCCTTAGAAAAAGCAATAAAACGAAAAGCTTCAAAAAATAAGAGAAAATAAAAACTTCAAAAAAAATTTATGAATAAAGAATGAAAAGTAAAAGTCAGATGCTTCAAAAAATGAGAAGAAATGAATATGAGAGAAAAGGCTATATGCTTCAGAAATAAAAGTAAAGCCATTACGAAGAAAAGAAAACCTCAAAAAAATAAGAGCAAGTATAGAATTGACACAACACCAGAGCAGGATGGAGCTGTTGAAAAGAAAGCTTTAAAAATAGATGAAAAGAATAAGAATCTACTCTGTTTCAAAAAATAAGAGTAAAGAATAGAAGAAAAGTAAAACTTCAAAAAATAAGAGAAAATATAATGCAGAAGTAAAGCTTTAAAAATAAGAGAAGATGAATAAAAGAAAAGTAAGCTTGCAAAAAGATCAAGAAGAATAAGATAAAGAAAAGTAAATGCTCAAATAAGAAATAGGTAAAGGCTCACAAAAAATAAGAAAAAGTAAGCTTCTTCAAGGTTAGAAAGATACGAACGAAAGTAAACTTCAAAAAATCAAGAAGAAGAAGAATAAGGGCTTTGGAAAAATGAGACAAAGATTATAACAAAACATGAAACAATAAATTCTCACATCATTGAGCCTGTGCAAGGTGGTGGTTTTTGGACATGCCTAATAACTTTGTATCACACGACATCTACTCCCTATAGACAACATAGATTTTAATTGGTAAAGAATTTTTAATACAAAAAATAAAACTAAAAGATTTGCCTAAAAAAAAATCGATTATTTCCCTATCACGACGATTTTGTCTAGGCCCTTATCACAAAACTTCAAGAACGTAAAACTCGTAATTGTACGTTCTTAGTTTATACTGGAGTCGCGGTACTTTATGTATCTATTTATTTTACTTATAATTTTATTTATTACTGCTAT
>JABUQX010088904.1:57500-59102 GCA_015478945.1 Trachelipus rathkii | reverse complement strand
CCAACCTAATACCACTATCCCTTTGGTCGCCTCCTACGACAAGCAAAATATTCATTTTGGGAATTCTTTCTCCCTCACGCGCAGCTATATGTGTAGAAAAAATATGGTGTCTGTAATAGTAGTAGTGTTTTATCCACCACCTACTAACCGAAACAGAGGTTCTTCCTATGAAAGCCCATCTTGGCATGATAGGCTGTAAATTTTGCAGTAAATCACTCTCAACGAATCACCCCTGCATCAAGCACTACAAGATCCCCCCCTCCCCTCCCCTGTAGCAAGAAGGAAAAAATCACATCACTCTTTTGCTAATCTAACATTTACAACACGCTTTCAGGCAGTAATTCTTTACCTTCCCACTTATGTTCTTTATTTAAGATCTAAATAATAAATTGCGATTATGCAATATTTAACATCTACATATTATTAAGAAGGAGGGATAGGACAGGCTGGACACCTGGTGATGTCGCCTTGAAGGGAACTCAATTGCTTTAAAGAACTCAACTTTTTTTGGGCTGGGGGATGGCTCAGTCGTAAAGCATCAAGCATATTGTCCTCATTTCGCAACACGCGGTGGTTCAATCCCGGAGAAGGCAGTAATTCTTTACCTTCCCACTTATTTTCTTTTTTTAATATATATATATATATATATATATATATATATATATATATATATATATATATATATATATATATATATATATATATATATATATATATATATATATATATATAAATATATATATATATATATATATATATATATATATATATACTGGTATATATATATATATATATATATATATATATATATATATATATATATATATATATATATATATATATATATATATATATATATATATATATATATATATATATATATATATATATATATATATATATATAATTTTTTTAAAGGAAGCTAACATTCGTACTGAACCAAGCGCTATACAACAAATATGCAAGATTTTATATTATTTTATTATTAATGATTTTTATTAAGAGTTTTATTCCATGATTTACTCATTTTTAATAGAATTTTAACTCTTTCGCGGTGCACCTACCTATACTTCGCGGCATAGGGTTTTGGGAAACACTGGTTTAGGTGAATAAGATTTAAACAAATTAACCAACCCGGAAAGTCCTTCAAGCTTTCTTTTATTAAACCGTGTACGAGTCCGACCTCAGGTTTGCAAGGTATATCAAAGTATACTTTTTGTAGACATGTGTTCTTTATCTACACATATGTGAGGCTGTAGTGAAGGTATTTGCGAAGGGTGTTATTCTGAATTGATGAATCGCATTTCACTTGCATATTTATTTAATTATGAATATAATAACCAATTAAATTTTTTTGATTTTATTTATAATTTTTCGCCTTAAATTAGTTACAATATATTTAAAAAGCTTAAAATATTTTATTTTGTATTGTTTTATTTTTACATTTCTAATTGTTTTATTTATTTATTTATTTAATTTATTTATTTATTTATTTATTTATTTATTTATTTATTTATTTATTTATTTATTTATTTATTTATTTATTTATTTATTTATTTATTTATTTTTATTATTATTATTATTATTATTATTATTATTATT
>JABUQX010088904.1:47500-55000 GCA_015478945.1 Trachelipus rathkii | reverse complement strand
TAAATTACGTCAACATAAGGGAAAGTTATTTCAATTTAAAATTGAAATTTTAGAAACTAATTTTCCAAAATAAAATATAGCCAAATTTTTTGTAGCCAATATGGCGAAAATCTTGTCATTTGTAAGGGTCTTTGACATTTTTCAATATTCTAAAAATAGAATTCATTTAGTGATACGGATAATGGACCAAACATAGCTGGTATAAGGGAGAGTGGTTTGCTATCAATTTCATGTTTTATTCACATGTTGCAACTATGCATTCACGATTCAATATTGTGTCAGAAGTCTGTTAAAGATATTTTATTTACTTGCAGAAGCATATCCTCTCATTTTCACCATTCAGCAACGGCAGGCAGCTGCAAAGCTTAAACCAATAGATGCAGCTTTGTTGTCAAACAGCATAAAGCTCAATTCAAGACGCTTTGCCATCGCTGGAACAGAACTTAGATATGCTTAAAAGATTGTTTGAACAAAAAGTTCCCCTATCCATATACGCTGTTGAATGCAATCAGAAAATGTTGACTGATTTTCAGTGGCAAAATTATTCCATTTACTTGAGCCATTTGACAACATCACTAAAACAAGCATTAAATGTGAAGTAACAGTCGCCCAAGTGATCCCTTCCATTTTAGCAATAAATCTATTTTTAAATATGACAATTAAAAGCAAAATATTCAGTGGAATACACTAATACACTTTCAATACACTCGTTGAAGAGCTTAAGAAATCAGTAGAAAAAAGATTTTCTAAGTTTCTATGTGATAAATCTTTGTGTGTAGCTACTTTCTTAGATCTGCGATTCAAGCTAATTTTTCAACATGAATCAGATGAATCAGTAAAAAATATGGTCGTTGAGGCATGGAAAGAAATGCATGAAAATTTAGCTCCTGACTCTTCTGCTGACGATGATTCACGTAGTGGGGAAAGTGAAGCTGGGTTCCATTTTCATTTCTTTAATGGATTATTTTAAAGAAATTGTGGCATTAAAATCGTCATACAGAAAAGAAAGTGAGAGTGAAAAAAGAAAGTCCCATTCTTCTGACGATGTGATTATTGTACATAAAAGTAAAAGGCTACATACGGAATTACATCAAGAAATAAACAAATATATAAGTTTGCCTACTTTGACCAGTGAAGACAATGATATTCCCTTCAATTGGTGGAAAAACACTGGAAATAGTTTTATGAATTTGAAAAAAACTAGCAATAAAATACCTTTCAGCTCCACCGTCATCAGTCGAAAGTGAAAGAATATTTAGAACAGGAGGAAATATTTATGAAGTCACACGAAATAGGTTATCCCCTGAAAATGGAGAACTGCTAATGTTCTGTCATTTTAACCTTAGAGCTTATTCAAATGAAGTTTAGTTTAATATCTTTAACTACGAAACTTAAATAATTTTTCATTTAATTATTTTTAATATGTGAATGGTTTGCTATAGGTAAGAAATAGTTATTTACTTTTGTTTTATTACTTTGTATATAACACTGGTCAACATGAAATTTCTTGGACGGGGTTTCACAATTGATTATCACAGGCCTGCAATGGAAAAATTTTTTCTATGAAATTATCTTATTTCCATGTATTTTGGTGTGCTGAATTCGAAAATAACATCCATTTCCCTCCATCACGTAAGGTTTTTTCACAAATCACGTGTAATCATTTTCTTAGTTATTTTCTCTTGCTGTCTTTACAAGGCTGTGTTTACACTGTTTGGTAGTAAATGTTACCCACAAATATTAAACAAGAAGGTCAAGAACCTGTCATATATATATATAGTATAATATATATATACCGGTCACGGAGGGAAAAACCTATATATATATATATATATATATATATATATCCGTCTTAAATATATATATATATATATATATATATATATATATATATATATATATATATATATATATATTAATTTATATTAATAATATATATATTGTTATTATTTTTTTTTTTCTCTCTCTCTCTATATATACAGTGTGTGTTTACATTTGTTTTTTTATTTTATATATATATATATATATATATATATATATATATATATATATATATATATATATATATATATATATATATATATATATATATATATATATATATATATATATATATATATATATATATATATATATATATATATATATTTGTTCAATTTATGCGTGGTATATCTTGAAAAACAAAAAAGTAATTTCGTATCCAAATCTTCCATCCGCAATGCGTCCTGTTGATCATGGTCCTGATGTCCCTGTACCAACTCCACCAAGTTCGTTAGAAGATTTTACGACATCTTTTGATACTAACACTGAAGGGAGCAGTTCTGGTGAAGAGTTTAGTGGTTATAACAACGAACCTCAATTGTTTACACAGCCAGAATTAAATGATCTTGTGAGGGATTTAGATCTACCGAAGGAGTCAGCCGAATTGTTAGGCTCAAGATTGAAAGGAAAAAATTTATTAGCACCAGGTACATCATTTTCATGGTATAGAAAAAGAGAAAGAGATTTTCTTCAATACTTTTCACAAGAAGATGAACTAATATTCTGCAATGATATCACTGGGCTGTTAAGTATGTTCAATGTAAACTATGATGTAAAGGAGTGGAGGTTGTTTATTGATTTGTCCAAACAAAGTCTAAAGGTGGTCCTCCTTCATAATGGCAATAAGTTTGCCTCAGTACCAGTTGTTCATTCTGTTTATTTGAAAGAACGTTACGAGAATCTGAGTATGATTTTGTCAAAGTTAAAATACAAGGACCATGAGTGGACTATATGTGGAGATTTGAAAGTGATTTCCATGCTTCTAGGACAGCAAGGCGGGTACACCAAATACCCTTGTTTCTTGTGTGAGTGGGACATTCGAAACAAAGCCCAGCATTGGATACAAAAGGAGTGGAAGAGGAGATCTGGGTTTGAAATTGGAATAAAGAACGTCATGAAAGAAAACCTTGTGGACCAAAAGAACGTACTCCTGCCTCCACTTCACATCAAACTTGGCATAATGAAGCAGTTTACAAAAGCTCTCTCTAAGGAAGGGGAATGTTTCAAATACCTAAGGGACAAATTCTCTGTATTATCCGATGCAAAAAATAAAGAGGGAGTATTTGTCGGTCCTGATATTCGAAAACTAATGAAAGACCCACAGTTTGAAACGAAAATGGATGTTAAAGAAAAAGTTGCATGACTGTCATTCAAGGAAGTAGTAAGTAAGTTTCTTGGAAACAATAAAGACTCAAATTTCAAGACAATCGTCGAAGATATGCTACAAAATTTGAGAGAACTGGGGTGTTCGATGAGCCTTAAGCTGCACTTTCTTCATTCTCATTTGGACTACTTTCCAGAAAATCTAGGAGCTGTTAGCGAAGAGCAAGGCGAGCGCTCCCACCAAGATGTGAAAGAAATGGAGAGGAGGTACCAGGGTTGCTGGAATACTAGTATGCTAGCGGACTACTGCTGGGGTTTGCTTCGAGAAACTGAAGTAGCAACATATAAAAGGAAAAGTCAGAAAAGAGGCTTTCAAATTCAGCGAAAACGCTAATATGCAGCTGAGTAAGGTCGACTTTAAATTTGCGCCCTGCTATTAATTTGTAAGTTTCATTTTCATATATTTGTTTTACACATATTTTTCACCTTATATACCAATTCACTTTCCAATTTAAATAAATGTGTTTCAACTTAAAACACTTTTAATTAACCATTATTGACAAGTATTTACTGTTTTTCCTTCATGACGTCATTGCGTTTTGTGAAAAATCCTTACGTGGTAGAGAAAAACTACTGTCATATTTGGATTCAGCACATCAAAAAACATAAAGTCCAACAGTCAAACTAAAAACAATTTTTCAAAAGTGAAAAAATGCAGGCCTGTGTTATTGATGTGCTGATTCCAAAAATGTAATCGGTTTTTGCATATCACATCGCATTTGTGAGATATTGTGTGTAACACAGATTTGTAAAATTTTATGATTTTTACCTTTTTCAAGAGGGTCTATCACAATTATTGATATATATATATATATATGATATATATGAGATATAAATATATATAAAAAAATATATATATATATATATATATATATATATATATATATATATATATATATATATATATATATATATATATATATATATATATATAAAATATATATATATATATAAATATATATATATATATATATAGTATATATATATAGTATATAGATATACTAATATATAAAAATTCAAATATATATATATACCGTATATATATATATATATATATATATATATATATATATATATATATATATATATATATATATATATATATATATATATATATTGGATATATGAAGGGAGAGAAACAAATCGCAATGATATGATACATGTCTTTGATATATATATGTTAAACATATAATACAACTATGAATAAAGAGTAATATGGGACAACAATGAATGTAATAGAAGGAATGGGTTTAGTTAATGTAAACATACCTACGATGGTAGTAACTTTCTCTTCGTAGACGATCTTGCATAGCGTCTGGAATATCCCTTATCAAGCTCCAACAATAATCGGCCATCATATTGATATCCCACTTGCCCTGGTAACGTCCTTCCATGAACTTTAGATCTTGATGGAAGCGTTCACCCTGCTCATCACTAACATCGCTTAGGTTATCCGGAAATTTTCTTAGGTGAGAATGTAAGTAGTGCAACTTTATACTCATTCTACATCCATTAGAATGAAAACTGTCTAGCAGTTCCTGTACAATGTTAGTGGTTCTCGGCTTTCCTGTTCTCCAGAAAATTCTGTGCTACATCTGAAAAAGCATTCCACGCTCTTGCCTCTAACACAGTCATTGTTGTAGCAAAGGCAGCATCACGGAGGAGTGTCTGTATTTGTGGGCCATCAAATATCCCAGCTTTTTTCTTCTCGTCACTCAGACCAGGAAACGTTGAGCATATATAGCGGAAGCATTCACCATCATGGTCCAGGGCCTTCACAAATTGTTTCATCAAACCAAGTTTTATGTGTAGTGGAAGTAAGATGATGATTTCTCTCTGTACAGGTGGTTCACGTACGATGTTCCTGTCACTTGGCGCCAAGGTTTTGGTCCTCTTTTGGTCCAGTGATCCTTTGCCACCCGGCTGTCCCAATAGCACAGGAAGCAGGTATATTTGGTGAAACCTGCTTGCTGACCGAGCAAAATGTTTACCATTTTGAGGTCGACGCATATTTACCATCCATGTACCTGATATTGTAGCCTCTCCAAACTGTCTTGATTTTTGCATACTCCTCTCTCATCCGTACCGAGTACCCTACTGTAACCGAAGCATACCTGTTGCCATTGTGTAACAACACACACTTTAAACTGCTCTTGGAAGTGTCAATAAACAGTCGCCACTCACATGCATCGTATGCTGGGAGTCCCATAGCGAGTAGTAGGCCTGCAACTTCACTGCAATACACAAGGTTACTATCTGACTGGAAGAGCCTCCGCAGCTCTGCTTCTGTTACGATAAAATGTTACTCTTGTGCCATGGTCCAGTAGTCATTTTTTATGCAACCTCGAAGCCAACAGCTCAGGACAACTTCGGCAAATACAACTCTCATACAAGATCGTTCAGTTCACCCTGGGTGAACAATGACTGACCATCCGACTGTATTTCAGATGGATGATAGACATCATCCAGGTCATTGGTATCCATACATGTAGACGTACTAAAGTTACCACATGCTTCCCGAATATCGACCGCAGTAAACTTTGCTACTACTGTAGATATATGCGGAAGGTAACGTCTATACAGCCTACGTAGTGCGCACACGAATTTTGTCATTCCTAGGAATATGCAAAATAGGATCCATGATTGCACGAAAACAGGATGTGATACAGCAAATCTGAGAATATATATGGAATCAGCACTTCCGAATTACTATATATGCTGCTAAAAGTCCATCCAGAAAAATTTCACCTTTTTGTTTTGATCAGTGTGTTTTCTTTATTTTCCCTTTGTTGGATGACCGAACTTGAAAATAATCCACTGGCCATACAGCGGATTATTCGCCGAATATCAGGTATCTTCGGCCATTTGAATACTTTTAGCCGAATATTCGGTACTTGGTATTCGGTATTCGGCTTTTCACTATTCTCACATCCCTAATATATATATATATAGTATATAGTGAGAAAGGTATATATATCAATATAAATATATATATATATATATATATATATATATATATATATATATATATATATATATATATATATATATATATATATATATATATATATATATATGTCAGCATCCCGAAAAGTCCAGGCATGTAACTAAAAACTATAACAGGTACATGAAAATAAATATCATTTTATTAATCAGGAGACATTTTTACCCCGGAAATTAAAAAAAAATAAAATAAAAACTTTTTAGAGTATTGAAATTGTTAAAAATTGTTGAAAATTACTGTTTTTTGATAAATCAAAGATGCGGCTTTCTCCTCCCGAGTATGCACGGAAAGTTGCCAAATGTTGAATTTTTTTTTTAAAACGGACAAATACCCACGAGTAAACAAGAACGATAGATAGAGTCGGGGTTTCTCTGGGATTTGACGGATTGTCCCCTCTCTCTGTCCCTCCGTCGGCTCGAACCCCTAAAAAGAATATAAAAGAAAAATAATATTAACCAAAACGGTATTTGGCAACTTTAATTCGAGACTACTGCAGCAGGTCAATCAGAGTGTGCATTATTTCAGGTCTAAGATATTACTAAATTTTAAGGAGTTATTAATAAATATTAGAATAAAATAAATTTTTTTATTTCCTCGATGAAATAACTTCCTGAAATCCCAAAATGTTATTTATTTTCCTGTAGCTTAGTTACATGCCTGAACTCTTCGGCATCCTCACCTGCTGTTATATATATATATATATATATATATATATATATATATATATATATATATATATATATATATATATATATATATATATATATATATATATATATATATATATATATATATATATATATATATATTTTTTATTTTTTTTTCCAACCACAATAAAAAAAAGAGTAGATGTAAAGTTGGTATTGCGTATTCTATTATGCAGCAAGAACTGCCATTCACGCCTTTTTTCTATTTAAAATTCAATTTAATTTATTTTTATATTTATCTTTTTCCGTGAAGTTTAAAAAGTATAAAATATTAAATTTCAATGGAAATTGAAAACCATTTAAATATAAAGAATTTAATGTAATGAAATTATTTTCCTAATAGTCGTAATATCAGTGTTACTAGTAATATGTTTCAAAATTGAAATTATGTATGAAAATAAATTAACACTATTGTTTGGCAAGTACGTTCAATGTTTTGTGTATGAGCTCCTGTATCTTTGTCTACAAAAATTTTTTTTTAGAAGAGCCACAATCCATATCAAAAAAACTACAACAGCTACCTGGAAAAGGAATACATTGCTGGAATGCTGATAAAATTTTAGTAAAAAAAAATCAAAACTACAA
>JABUQX010088904.1:37500-45000 GCA_015478945.1 Trachelipus rathkii | reverse complement strand
ATTAGTTATCATTAAAATTATTAGAATTAACGAAAATACGAATGAAAAATAATAATTAATTTACTTAATTACGGAATAATTTGTGGACTGTACGAATACGTTAATTAATAAGATGTTAGTATTGCTGTGTTCCATCATGTAACCCATTCCAAATTCGCAGCAATGTAAATTTTTAGGATGTAAATTTCGATACAGCAAGCTTAAATATTGTTTAAGCTGGATTAAAAAAAAAAAAAAAAAAAAAAAAATATTAAACAATCTTGATTTCGTGGGACACTTCATTCACCTTTGGAACACGCCAAAAATTTCAGTCTAATTTTAGCTGCAGCTAATCTGGAATAATCACGTGATGTTATAAAATGATAATTCATTAAATTATAATTATTAACGTCTTGTGCAAATTAATATATATATATATATATATATATATATAAATATTATATATATATATATTTTTATAAAAATATATATATATATATATATATATATATATATATATATATATATATATATATATATATATATATATATATATATATATATATTTATATATATATATATATATATATATATATAGTTTATTTATATATATTGTTATATATAGAGTATATATATAGATATATATAGTGATATATATATATATATATATATATATATATATATATATATATATATATATATATATATATATATATATATATATTATTATTATTATTATATATATATATATATATATAAAATACTGCTTCACATAAAATTGTGATGCTTATGGTCTAAAATTGCTCATAATTTGTAATCCAAAAGATTAAGATCAGGGTTGCCAGAAGGCCAATCGTCAAGCGCCAGAAAATGGGGAAGGAACATTGTCCCTGAGCCCAGCTTGAGTAGACCTTGCTCTAAATGCCGGTGATGAATCCATTTGAAAGGTTCGTGGTTCATTTTGGTAGAGGGTCTGACCTACTGATTTTACCACACCTCCCAGAACATTTTGCTGGTACACTGTTGCCGAGGTTTTAACACATTTTTCACAAAAGTGGATGTCTGTGACCCCATCGTAACTCACTCCCCCACAAAGCTATCACAGAAGGTGGATGATGACCTCTTTGGACACGGGTACGAGTTCTGCTGCTTCATTAGATGAAGTAGCATACATCCTATCGTTTTGTTTGTTAAAACACTTCCACGGTAAAGATTTTATCGGGAACTAGCCCAAATTTTCGACAGAATATGGTCAACACGATCATAAACAATTCCCATACAGCCTGCCGCAGCCGTTAGGTTAGGTTACGTTACGTTTTGTTGGATTCGTTAGAGAAACTCAAAATAACCAGATTATTTTTTACAAATTTGTCCTGTCTACCATTTTATTGTATGTAAAGAGAATTTTTTTTCTGTGACAATCATGCGCGTACTGCACCAACAAGCGTTTAGACTATTTTCTCCTACTTTTCTTTAGGGCATCCTTAAGTAAATCTCCGATGAGTCTTTTGTAAGCTCTTAACCGTAGGTCCTCTCTGGCGATGCACCACAAGGAATTCTTAGGTATCTGCAGTTCACTCAATAAGATGTTTTATTTGTACGAAGAGGGTTTCCCTTTATTCGTGAATTTACAACTCTGGCAGATTGCAGTGTTTTCGAACAACGCGGCTTACCAAATCAAGTTCAGATGGCGATCTTTTAATACCACGATACACAAGCGTACAGCTATTACCTAGCCGTTGCAGAGTCTTGAAAATGATACTTTTTTTTCTATACCACTTCTAACGCTATAACAGCAAAACGGTTTTGTTTATCACCCCCCCCCCACCCACACACACACCTAGTTATTTAATTTATTTAATATGCAGCCGACATAAACAGTAGGCTTAAAGGGTGAAGGTTACACATTAACACCGTAAGTCATCTCCTTGGATATATATATATATATATAGCAGCATATATATATATATATATATATGAATAAAAGTATATATATATATATATATATATATATATATATATATATATATATATATATATATATATATATATATATATATATATATATATGAATAAAAGTACTTACTTTTTATAAATAAAACCACCAGATCAATTATAATGGCACTTGTTGTACAGTTTCACATTATAGGCTAATAAAGTTAATATTAATAAATAATATATTTTTACCAAATAAAATGGGAGATAAATAGACACGTCACGCTGAAAATGAATTGTAACAGGGAGATGAATAGACACGTCACGTTGCAAAAGAAATCTACATTAACAGAGAAATGAAAGGGCTGTAGAAACATATTCAATTGTTGGTATTTTGGTTACCAAATAGTAATTAATAATAAAAAAAAGTGTTGTTACCTTCAAAGGAATGAAAAAGAAAAACCCAATTAGGCGAAATAAAATAAGCTAAAAATAAAATAATATTGACATGATTATATATATATATATATATATATAGTGGTAGATATGGGTATATATATATATATATATATATATATATATATATATTATATATATATATATATATATATATATATATATATATATATATATATATATATATATATAGAGAGAGAGAGAGAGAGAGAGAGAGAGAGAGAGAGATTTTTTTCAAAATATACAGTACTGAAATGAAAAGACGAACCATATTTCCTGGTTGTCATCTGTTTGGTTGTTTCTTAAAAAAAAACTAACATACACACTATTAGCTTGTTGATTTACCACGGTTTGCGTAATGTAAGTGTTTTTAGTGTTCACCGCCTCGCTGTGGGCAGTATTCTGAGATCGTTCATGCAGATTCTCAAACATATCCCGAATAGAGGCTGCTGCAGACCTATACAAAAGGCAACTATTTGCTAGCGTAAATCAGGAACAGTTCTTGGCGGATCTGCGCAGTTGAACACATTTTCCTTTAACATTCCCCACAAGTAAGCATCGGGTGGTGTATGATCGGGGGAATGGGATGGATATGGAAAGTCCGTATCACGTGAGATGATTCTTCCCTGGAAGTTTTTCTGCAGCATGGCTAGTGATTCTCGAGCGGTAATACCACTGTCTACATGTGAAGGCCCCTTGCAAGGCAGAACCGTCTCAAATCCTGCCGAAATGGTCCGCTCACCATGTCCTTAGCTTTCTCGGTCCCCATTTACGACCACCTCCGTATGAGCGGAAATAATAATCGACTGTGAAAACCCTTTTCTCTTTTGTGAGACTCATTTCCTAACTTAGGAAAGGCCTAACTTACAATGTAAATTTTACAGTATTGGCTTCGATTTTTTTCTTCGATGTAGTATTATTAGTTTATAAGTATGAATACGTAAATAGATTCATTTGGATTTAAATTTTAATTCTTATTCGCCTTTTTTACAAATTCTATACAAAGCATGTTAATAATGCGTACGCCGTGAATGATAAATTTGCAAAAGTAAAAAAAAAAAAAAAACACATTCAGCGAATAGCTCGTTATGCAACTAAATTTTTTTTAGGGTGCATTAGATTAACGAGATGGACGGATTAACCTCGTTATTGCAAGGTAGTGACTTTGGAGGACGAATTTCCAAGTTTACCTGAAATTTACTCTTGAATGACACAGATACCTTTACATTAACATAATTTTAGAAGAATAGAAGGATTAGTTGAATGTCAAGTGGTAGAGGAAACTTAAATCTAACATAAAATGAATATACTTTACATGTAATCGGCATTTTACATACAAGATTCATCATTATACCACAAGGATAAACTGGCATTAGAATATAAAATATTAGCACCAGGGTTGTGGAGTCGGTTCAAAAAATTTCCGTCTCCGACTCCAACTCCGACCTCTTGAAAATTACCGACTCCGACTCCACCCTTTTGAAAATTTCCGACTCCACCCTTTTGAAAATTACCGGCTTTGACTCCGACTCCACCCTCTTCAAAATTACCGACTCCGACTCCACCCTTTTCAAAATTGCCGACTCCGACTCCACTCTCTTCAAAACTACCGACTCCCCGACTCCGCGAATCCGACTCCGACTCCACAACCCTGATTAGCACCATTAAGTTATATAATTTAGTCATCTTGTTCATCACAATGCTTTTTTAACGTAAAATACAGTTTAATATTTATTAAACTTTCACACTACTTGCCTATTATTTATATGCACATTATTGCAAGATAACTTTACTATTGAATATGTGCCATGATATATAGGTTCTAGTTTGTTTCTGCCATACTGCTGACTTTTAAAAAGTACAAATTTTGCATCTGCAACTTCTTTTGCACATATACTTAGATTTTGGCAAAATTGTAGAGATAAATAATTTAATTTTTTTATTTATGCCTCATGGACATAGGGAAAGAGGACTCCAACTGCTCTACAGTATTATGGTTCCAGGGAGAGTTTGATATTGGTTCATCATTAAGATGGCAGAGGGTGATTCGATCGGAGTTCTGTGGGGCAGTCTGTAAACATAACACTGTTGGTAGAATATAGAAATTGTCATTGAAAGTCAAAAAATTATGCCCTATGCAAAGTTGTTAAAGATAAAAATAAATTATTTATGGGTGAATACACCCATAGACAGGGTGAAAAAAAAACTACAAAAATCAATGTTTTTTTCATAAAAACCAATAAAAACGTGTTTTTTTTGGTTTTTATACCTTTAAAATCGATATTAAAATTTTTTTTTTACTTATATATTATATATATCATTTAAATTAATGTTCTTATACGTTTTTGAGCCGAAATATTTATATTAAGCACTCAAAAACAAAAAATTAATTAAAAGAAAGACATTTATTCACTTTTCTCAAAATCATATTTTGGACAATATATATATATATATATATATATATATATATATATATATATATATATATATATATATATATATATATATATATATATATATATATATAATATTTATAACATATATATATATATATATATATATATATATATATATATATATATATATATATATATATATATATATATATATGGAGGAATATATTCTAATCTCTATCCCATTTATTCTTTAAATCTCTCCATAGTGGTGTTTCTCAGAATTCTGTTTTATCCCAACTTTTTTTTTCTATTTTATTTATTAATGATCTATCTGTTACTGTGTCTCCTCTCCACTCTTAGGCTGATAACTCCAACACTTATCAATACTCCTTTCAATTTGAAAGACGACTCATTCAAAAATATTCCTAACAATAAAAAAAAGAAAAAAAACTTCACACTCAACCACCTCCTCCAACCCACGTAGATATCTGTAGACAAAACGACAAAATTCCCAGTCCAAAAAAAAAACAATGCAATATTCTTTTGTCACGCTATTCAAAAATTGTTCACAGAACCACAAACCCCACTAACAAACAAATAATTAAATACGTAAAAGGTTGAAAACCAACCAGGAAGATCCCCCCCCCCCGTCATTCACTTCCCTAGAAGTATTTAAAATTATTAAAAGCCTTAAAAACTCACAAGCAGTAGGCCCAGACCATATATCCATTCTTCTTCTTCTTCTTCTTCTTCTTCTTCTTCTTCTTCTTCTTCTTCTTCTTCTTCTTCTTCTTCTTCTTCTTCTTCCTCTTCTTCCTACTTCTCCTTCCCACCTCCTCCCCTCCTCCCCTCCCCTCCCCTCCTCCCTCCTCTCCTCCTTCAACTCCTCCCTCCATTCCTCCTATCTCCTCCTTCCTCCTCCTCCTCCCTCCTCCTCCTCTTCCTCCCCTCCCTCTCCCACCTCCTCCCCTTCCTCCTCCTTCCTCGTCTCCTCCTCCTCCTCCTCCTCCTCCTCCACCTTCTTCTTTCTTCTTCTTTCTTATTTTTTTTTTCTCTTTCTTCTTCTTTCTTCTTTTCTTCTTCTTCTTCTTCTTCTTCTTCTTCTTCTTCTTCTTCTTCTTCTTCTTCTTCTTCTTCTTCTTCTTCTTCTTCTTCTTCTTCTTCTTCTTCTTCTTCTTCTTCTTCTTCTTCTTCTTCTTCTTCTTCTTCTTCTTCTTCTTCTTCTTCTTCTTCTTCTTCTTCTTCTTTTCTCTTTCCTCTCTTTTCTCATTTCTTTTCTCTCTCTTCTCTTCTTCTTCTTCTTCTTCTTCTTCTTCTTTCTTTCTTTCTCTTCTTTCTTCTTCTTCTTTCTTTCTTCTTCTCTAGAGATTTGCGTGATCTAATCGTTCACAACACAATAAATAAACAAAAATACTTAACATACTATGATGTTTGTTGCTTAGAAGCAGATCTGCTCTAAGTGTGCAGACTCATATGTTACATAGAAATAGGTAAAATAATATACTTATTTCATAAAATACATAACAGGTTTTTTTAATAACAGTAGATACATCCAACAAATTAAATAAACAAAAATTACTAACAGACTAGCCTTGAGTGACTGTAAAGTCTTTGCTAGTCAGTGTTCTGTATTCTTCTTCTCGTCTTCTTCTTCTTTTTTTTTCTATAAGACTTGGGGTAAGGTGCGTAACATGCACCGGAAATAGAAAAGTAGTAGAAGAATTTGACGTAAGTCGAAAAGAAAGAGCAGCCTTACCGTCCCCCTTATACCTTTAGTGAGAACTCATCACAGTCAGAAATGCACATATATATATATATATATATATATATATATATATATGAGTATAGACCAGAGATATATATATATATATATATATATATATATATATATATATATATATATATATATATATATATATATATATATATATATATATATATATATATATATAGGCCCTGTTATGTTTTAAGACTCCGTCAGTTTTTATTTTTTTTTTTTTTTAACATATTGCTAGTATATGATACTAACAATGAATTTCAGTGGTGATGGACATGATTCAAAAGTTCGAAATATTTTAAATAATTATTTAAAAATCAGATTTATATGAATAAAATTTTAAAAAATGAAATATCTCGAAAAGTACGACACTTACAGAAAAAACAATTACATATTTGAAATCAGCGGATAAAGCTTATTGCAAAAATGTAAAAAAAAATATTTTTTTTAAAAATGAAATATCTCGAAAAGTACGACACTTACAGAAAAACCAATTACATATTTGGAATCAGGGTGTAAAGCTTATTACAATAAGTAAAAGTAAAAAAAAAAAAAAAAAAAAAAAAAAAAAAAAATTAGGGGGCTCGAGCAGACGGGGGACAGAGGGGGGGACGTTTTCCATACCCCGTAGGGGAGGGGCGGAGGAACCCCCGCGACACCCAAATACCAAAGAGCGGGACAACCCAGCAGCTGCTCACACACGGAAATCGAGGAAACGGGGATTTACGCCGTGAACTCTGAACTTTTGTGTCACGTAACGCTCATGTACATGTATTAAACTTATCAAATGTAATCGAGTATATAATAAATGAATGAATTTGGATACGTTGACTTTTATTTACCCAGGAAAACGGAAAAAACCGAATGTTTATGATCCTCAGGAATTGGGTTTTTGGACGAAAAATAGTTCTTTCCTTAAATGTCTGTAGCGAACAAACCAGACCTGATTGAAAAAAA
>JABUQX010088904.1:20000-32500 GCA_015478945.1 Trachelipus rathkii | reverse complement strand
TGATTCCGCCATCAGGTTCTGGGTACCCATTAGTTAAAAAAATTTTTTAACTAATGGTACCCTAGGTCAACCCTTGGGGTACCCATTAGTTTTAAAAAAAATATATTTTTTAAACTAATGGGTACCCTAAGGTAGACCGCCTGATAGCAGGAGTCAGCCTCGGCCTTCCGGGAAAGCGCCAAAGGGTAGGACGATTTCTCTGGGGAGGCCCCGGAACCCTGCTCAGTATTTGGGTGTCGCGGGGGTTCCTCCTCCCCCTCTACGGGGTATGGAAACGTCCCCTCCATCTGCTCCCCGTCGGCTCGAGCACCTTAATAATGAGCCGTGATATATATATATATATATATATATATATATATATATATGGTTATATTTTAAACTGAAGTAGTTATATATATATATATATATAATATATATATATATATATATATATATATATATATTATATATATATATATATATATATAATTTGAACTCAGCGCAAGTCGATCTAATACCGACTCACGCAGCTTGTTTCAACGTACTCGTAAAATTTTCTACTGGTCACAATCTTAATTTTGTCCATATATATATATATATATATATATATATATATATATATATATATATATATATATATATATATATAGAGAAAGTATATATATATATATATATATATATATATATATATATATATATATATATATATATATATATATCGTAGTGTTATTTAAAAAAAAAAAAAATTTATTATTACTTTATTATTATTTTATTTTATTATTATTTTATTATTACAAAATTCGTTTGCGAATTTTTTTAATATACGTAAACGTAAATTTTGTAGAACAATCGAATTGTTGATAATCGTTCAAAATTATCAATTATCGGAGAAAATTATGCAATCGATATAAAAATCGGAGCAAAGCATCGATAGCGACATTATCCCTAAAAACGAGAAAACAGCTGTTTAAAATTTTCGAACGTTATTTTTTATATTTTTCTTTAAAATATATGGTTAAAATACACGAAAATCCGTAAAAAAAACTTGAAATAATTTTTTAAAACAATTTTTGTAAATTAAATGTTTATAATTTTAATGTACTATGTACGTGAACTCAAGTCAGTAATACTAAACAATTACCCAATATTATTACATGGTAACATAGTCTTGAATGTATTTTTTTTTCTAGGTGTTTTTATGAATATAATTTCTTACTGTTATTCAATATTATTTTTTTTTAAGTTTTGAATTTATAATCGGACCAAAATTTTTTTGAGGCAATAATAATTTGTAAAATTAAGTAAAGACCGCATATTTATCAAGCAGAGAAAAAGAATCGTTCTAACGTACTATATTTTTTAAACAATAAATATGCTATTTAAATGTATAGGTAATAGGATTCCTTTAAGTAAAGATTTCCTCTATAGTACGCTAGGGAGAACTTTCTCAACAGTCTCACCATCCTATGAAGATGTTTACAAAAAATCGATTGAACATCCTGAAGAATTTTGGTCTGAAGTAGCAAAGGAATAGATTGGTTTAAACCTTTCCACAAAGTTCTTGGATACTTAATCCACCTTTTACTAAATGGTTTTTGTTATGGTCCCTTAAACACATCTACAATGCTCTTGATCGTCATATTTTAAATGGAAAAGGGAGTCAGAATATTTTAATATATGATTCTCAATTACAATGGAAGATAACTAAAAATTATTTATAATGAGTTGCAAGAACGAGTTGCTGTGGTTCGGTTGGTTTTTGTCTAGGTGTTAAGAAAGGGGATATTGTTGTTATATATATGCCAATGATTCCAGACATCATTGTTGGTATGCCTTCTGCCGTTGTTCAAGCTTAGGGTGCCATTCATAATGTTGTTTTTGGAGGATTTAAGGTTCCAGAATTCATTCGTCAGACTGGCTCACCCAGAGCAAAGTTATTTTATGTGCGAATGTAGAATTGAACCTCACGGGTTATCGATTATAAACCCATTGTTGATGAAGCCATTGACTACTTACCCTCACAAACCAAAACATTATGCTGTCTTTACAAAGAGAAGATTTAAAAGAGCAATCCTCATGCCTGGGCGCGATTTGGATTGGCATGAAATAGAATCAAAGCTCTTCAACATGATCCTGTACCAGCACCTGAAGATCCTGTGTACATACTTCTTTATAGCCTGGAACGACAGGAGCACCAAAAGGAGTTGTTAGGACCAACTGGCGGTCATTCTGTAATTCTTCCTGACAATGAAAGCTCTTTATGGCTTAACTCCTGACGACGTATGGTGGCTGTTTGTAGACTTTGGATGGGTTGTTGGTCATTCTACATTTGTTATGCACCCTTACATTAAATGGAAATACTACTATATATGAAGGAAAACCAGTTGGTACACCTGATTCTCAACAGTTTTTAGAGTCCTTAAAAGAACATGGAGTAAAGCAATGTTTGTAGCTCCCACTGCATTGAGGTCACAAAGCAAGTAGTCTTCGCAAGATAATTGTCTTTTTAAAGGATTCAGCCGCCATTTGTTTGTTGCAGGAGAAGTTCTTGATGATAAAAACCAGAGATTGGTATGAAAAGCTGCTCGGAACACCAGTTGTAGATACTTGGTGGCAAACAGAAACAGGTTTTGCTATCAATGTTCATTGCATGGGGTTAAATATGAAAAAATCCACCTCGTGGAGCAACAGGTAAACCATTCATGGGCTTTAATGTCAAAGTTCTAAACTGAGGTTTGAAAGAGACCCAACCTGGAGAATTAGAATTGTTTGTAAGCTTTCACCGATGCCTCCCGGTAATTTCTCAACCCTTTTTGAGGCTGATCAGCGATACATAGAAACTTATTTTACCAAGTTTCCAGGATACTACGTACTACCATGGATGCGGGTATATTAGGACAAAGAAGGTTATGCATCCTCGTGCGGCAAGAGACGATGACGTTATTAATGTTGCAGGACACAGACTTTCGACGATTGCTTTAGAAGAAGCACTATTAGCCCACGAAGACGTTATTGACGCTGCTGTTATAGGAGTGATAGACGAATTGAAAGGAGAAATTCCTTGTGGTCTTTTTGTTAAAAAGAAGCAAAGCATAAAATCTGATGAAGCTCTTGTGAAAGAAGTTATCGAAATAGTTCGCAAACGAATTGGTCCAGTTGCTGCATTCCGTCTTTGTACGACTGTTAAGGATATACCGAAGACGCGTTCGGGCAAAATACCAAGAAAATCGTTTGCCGATATCGCTAAAGGTATAAATATTAAAGTTTCTCCTACAGTAGAAGATCCTTCACATTATAAACATGTTGTCGAAGGGCTACAGAAGTTAGGTTTTGCTAATAATTTGACTTACCCATTCCACCAAGTGTAACTTATTATTATTATTATTATTATTATTATTATTATTAGTAGTAGTAGTAGTAGTAGTTTTTGTACTGCAAGAATTATTAGAATTATTAGAAAGGATGTTAACGAACAAAATACCGACAAACTTTTATTTTATAAAAAGGATTTACAGTTATTCTATTCCGTACGTAAACCGAGTTTATGGTTTAGCACCTTGATATACTGAACAAATTTCCAATTGTTGGATCTTCTCTTTGCTGAATATCGAATAGAGGAATTCCTCATTACCATTTTATATTTCCTTAATACTCTTAATAGATTCGGAGGAGAGATCGTCGATGAATATGATAAGTCAGCAACCCATTCTCTGCCATCTGCAAATCGTGAAAAGGTGAGCTGTCAGATCTATTGAAGGATAAATAAATACCTTGAGAGTAGCAGCAGCATATATATATATATATATATATATATATATATATATATATATATATATATATATATATATATATATATATATATATATATATATATATATATATATATAACTTTATATACATTTACTTTTACTTTTATTTTACTGTCGTAGACCAGCTCCTCTCTCCTACTGGGAAACGGGGCGACCCGAGGTATTGTTTCACGACAGCAAGTGTACTAAAATTACGTCTGATTTCTGTCAAGTTCGAGCAGTTTACCAAAAGGTTTTCTGTGTCAATTTGTTTGGGAGGGTCATCTTTGACAATAAGGGGAAGGAGCTTTATGAAATTTATGTTTATATTTCCTGAAGGAAGGAAGGTCTAAAGAAAGACAGACACTATCACTCGTGGGTGAATTGGGGAGAGGATCAGTTGAACAACGAGGTTGGTACATTAGTTACATGAAGTGAATGATCTACAAATCTCTCAATTGGGTGTGGATGTGTCTGGGTGTGGGGAAGTGTATTGTAAATGTTAGAATAGTACATGGAGGGTGTAACATTTTTATTTCCTGGTGCCGGGAGTTGCTGCTATGTTTGATGCAGGGGGTGGTAGTTGAGAGTGATTTGCTGTAAAATTGGCAGCCTATCGGGTCGAGATGGGCTTCTATTGGAAGGATTTTTGTTTGTAAGTGATGGATGGGAGTAAAAGGGAGACAGGCTGTTATACTCTCACAACTCTGTTTTGTACAATCTCCAGTTTTTGTATGTTGGTTCCTTGATATTATAGGAGCCCAAGCAGGCGATGCATAGTTTAAAATGGGACGGAGATGTTATCTGGTAACTATTATAATTTGTAAGAGACTTTGTGTTGGCCAAAATTTGTTTCGGTTAGAGCTTTCATCACATTCAGTTTATGTGTGGTTTAAGAGGAGGTGTTGTTTATGTGGGGTTGAATGACATGTGTGTATCGAAAGTTAAGCAAAGGATGGTAGATTGCTTATTAAAAGGGAATCTGTTGTTTGAGAGGAGAATTGGTGGATGTGGTTAGACATTTTTGTCACGTGTTAGTAGTTTGATAGAGGATTTTTGGGGAGAGGCTGTCATTATGTTTGTAGGCATCCATATTTCAAGTTTGTTTATATATATTCCTTCATTTATGGAGGGGCTTTGAGCTGTGATTGTGAGGTGGTTTGCGTAACAGTTAATTTTTACAGCGGTGGACGCTTGTTGTGGTAAGTGATGCATAAAAAGATTAGTGTTGGTGATAAGATGGTGCTCCTGAAGGACTCCATCGTATAATTTGTATGTTCGAGAGGTGTAGCGCCCCTGTCTGACTCTAGCTGTACAACCAGATAAAAAATTGGCTATTATTTTCTTGTCATTTTTGATACTTATTCCAGTTTTCAGTACTTTGTCTATTAATAGGTAATGTGAATGGTGGTAGGTTTGGGTTAAAACCGGTGAGGATGTTTTGCATCAGATCGGTTAGAAATGTGGTGGTGGAGTGTTTTTGTCTGAAACTGTGTTATGTATTTGAGAGGTGGATGACGGGGAATATTCTGTTCAGAATTAACCTTTCTAGGACTTAGATATTGCAGATAGTAATGAGATGAGTCTATATGAAGCTGGACTTTAGGGTGTTTTTTTTTTTAGGTTTTAGTATGGGGATATATGGGAGTATTTCCAGAAAGGTTTGATGGGGTTGGTTTGACAAGCTAGTGTTGAATAAACTGATTATTTTTATAACTGATTTATTTTTTGGATGTTGAAGATTTTGTTTGGACCTTCTGCTTGCGGGTTTTTGAGTGAATGGAGGGACTTCTTGGCTAATCATTAATTTTTTAAGCCGTTTAGTTGCTAATTTATTGGTGGGTGTTGTGGGTTTATAGCTAATTTTTCAATAGTGTGATATTATAAGATTACATGATTTTTAGGGTTATGGAATAATTATATTGTTTTGTTTACGATGGGTTAATGGGTTGGTGGTGGATGTGTGTGAAGTGTGGATTTTTTTTTTATTGTTTAGTGTTTGAGTTTTTGTTATGGTTCGAGTTTATTAACTTGTTTATTTTGTTGAGGTTTATGATTTGGTTAATTTGGTTGTCTATTCTGTTGGAGGAAGTTTCTCCGTTTTATCTAGGTTACTATTTCCGGTGAAAAGTTGTGATTAAAATGTTTGCAGTAACTTTTATGGATGTATTTTTTGGATGCTTTTAATATGGTTTTATTGAAATATTGTATGGCTTTGTCGAAAGATATGAAGTTAGTCGTTTGGAAGGATTGTATTTTGAGTTCTATGGAATCAGTGAATGCTTGCCAGTTTGTTTTCTTGTTTTTAATTTAAGTTCTTTTATAGGATGTGTGCATGGGATGCTTATGTTGGATAGTAGGTAATATTGGTATGTGATATGGGGATAGGGTGTGAAAGGTTTGTCATGTTGCTGTAACATGGATGAACAGAAGGAATTATCTGGGGATGTAGGGTTCTGATTATGTTAAAATGTTTGTCGAGTGGGTTGGTTTCTGTTGTTGAGGATGCTAACTGTGTGTAGTTTGTCTATGAGTGTTTCGCTGGTGAAGGTGTGTATGTTGAGCCATGCTGGGTGGTGGGCATTTTAGTGGCCAACCAATATCAGACCATTATATTGGATTAGGGTTGATAAGTCTAGGACATAAACTCCGGGGGGGCAGAATTGAGAGGTGAAATGAGAGATATGGACACTTTTTATGTTTTTTTTAATGTTTTTTTTTGTTGATATTTATTTCAATTGGTTGATAAGAGGAGATTTGGTCGTGGTTGGTTATTTGTCGAGTGTGATTTGGGACCTATACCCAAATGGTCAACAGGAAAAGTGGTCGTCATTTTGCCAAAAATTCTGTCAACCCTTTTTCTCATCAGTTTCAATATATATATATATATATATATATATATATATATATTATTACATATATTATATTATATATATATATATATTATATAAAGATATATATATATATTTATATTATTATTATATATATATATACATATATATATATCGTATACATATATATTATTATTATTATTATATATTATTACATATTATTACATAATATATATATATAGTTATATTATTGTTATTGTTATTATTATATATATATATATATATATATTATATTATTATAGTTATATATTATATATTATTAGAATATTATTATATATACATATTACTTATATATATATTAGATATATATATATATATTTATGCATATATTATTATTATATATATATATATATATATATATATATATATATATATATATATATATATATATATATATATATATATATATATATATTATTATTATATATATATTATATATATATATACATATATATACATCTATCTTTCCTCTTTCTTTCTTTCTTCTTCTTCTTCTTCTTCTTCTTCTTTCTTCTTCTTCTTCTTCTTCTTTCTTCTTCTTCTTTCTTTCTTCTTCTTCTTCTTTCTTCTTTCTTCTTTCTTCTTTTTTCTTTCTTCTTTCTTCTTCTTCTTTCTTCTTCTTTCTTTCTTTCTCTTCTTCTTTCTTCTTCTTTCTTCTTTCTTCTTCTTCTTCTTCTTCTTCTTTCTTCTTCTTCTTCTTTCTTCTCTTCTTCTTTCTTCTTTTTATCTTTCCTTAATTCCCAAGATTGAATAAGGTGAGGACAAGTATCGAAAAGAAAGGTAGGAGAATAGTAGACAAAAGTCGAAAAGAAAGCCCAGCCCATTCCCTCCCCTCTGTACCATTAATTAGTAAGAACTGTCGTAATCAGAAAATCCACCTAGAGCTTCACGGGACCGTGACGGATCCTCACTATGGTAAATCGTCAAGGGTAGGGTTTCCCTTGGTCTAGGTGGGCCACAACCATACCTCCTCACAAAACCACGCCATTCTCTCTTATCTATTAAGCACCTTTATTCTCGCCTCTGCCAAACTCACACTTCTCTCCTGCAAGCATTCCTTTACTGACTCGCTCCACTTTTTTTCCTCGGTCTCCCCAGCCGGTCGGTTCCCAACACTCGCCACTATACATCCGCTTAACCAACCAACTTTCATCATCCTTTCATATATATATATATATATATATATATATATATATATATATATATATATATATATATAGTTATATATATATATATATATATATATATATATATATATATATATATATTATATATAAATATATATATATATATATATATATATATTATTATATATATATATAGTATATATAAATATATATATATTTATATATATATATATATATATATATATATTATATATATATATATATATTATGCGTATATATATATATTGCTATATATATATATATATATATATATTATATATTTAGCAAAGAATAGTTATATATATATATATATAGTTATAAATATATATATATATATATATATATATATATATATATATATATATATATATATATATATATATATATATATATATATATATATATATATATATAGGGGGTGAATGTGAAGTTAGTGATGCGAGAAAAAAAGGTGGTTAATAGAAGTAAATGGCTTGATTTTATTAGGGGGCCGTGTTTGTGTGCCTGGCACCAAGGGATAAGCCCTGACATTGTTGAGATGCCATAGCGGAAGTCTGTTGCTGGGTTGTGATGAAGCTCATGATTGCATTTTTGTTTGCGAGTGGTTCGCACTTTAAGGCACTTTTCGACTTTTGTGTCCTACCTATCTATTCTCTTTCCATTGTATGTTGCTCACCCCTCCCCCAATTTGTAGGGATCCATGGGGAGGATAAAGAAACAAAGAATATATATATATATATATATATATATATATATATACCATATATATATCTATATATATATATATATATATATATATATATATATATATATATATATATATATATATATATATATATATATATATATATATATATATATATATATATATATATATATATATATATATATATATATATATATATATATATATATATATATATATATATATACCTTAATACTCATTTATTCTCTCATTTATTCCTTTTGCCACACCATACAACTCCCTAATACGTTCATTCCTCATTTCATTAATTCTACTCGCACCTATCGCACCCCTAAATTTATCCATCTGAACAGCATACTCCTTAAATCTATATCTCTTATTCCACACCATAGTTTCACTGCTATGCATTAACACTTGTAACAACATACCCTCATGCAAAACCCTAGCACATACATGACTTAGTTCCTTTGCATTCTCCAAAGATTTAATTGCACCAGCCACTTTCCTACCATCGCAACTTTTCTACTACACTCGGTATCATCCTTTATCTTTTCATATAGCTTATGTATTGCCTACCATCCAGCATGATTTCACACTTCAGACTCTCTCCACCTACAACTATCACCTCACTCTTATCTACGTTTACTTTCTAATCCTTCTTTTTACACACCCAGCAAAACCTCTCTACCAATCTTCTCAGACTCACTTCTGATTAACCACAGAAACTAAATCATCTGCGTACAAAAAGCAAGCTACCCTACAAACTTTACCATTTTCTACCTGTCTGACACCTTTCCCTGCTACCCTTACTTTAAATTCTTTCATTAGCCCATCGATATACATATTAAATAGCCATGGTGATATAGCACATCCCTACCACTCAGCTATCACATATACTCTTCACTCTCCACCCTTTGTTTTTTGCACACACACACTTCGCTAATAACATATAATTTTAGTTTCAATTCAGAATCCTATCAACAGTACCTGTTACAGAGCTTCCATTTTACTCCTGTCATGTGCCTGTTGCAGGTAAATAAGGCTTAAATAAAGTTTCCTCTTCTCTCTTATTTTCTTCAATGGAAAATTTGATCTACACATAATCTACCATTTGTAAATGCACTTTGTCTTTCAACGATCAACCCCTCAGTCACTTGACGCACCCTTACCCAAATACCAGCATATATCTTCCCTAATAACACCCAATAAACTAATTCACCTCATGAAGCTCAACAGCTCCTTTTCACCTTCATTACCTTCATGGGTACTATCATTTCTCTCCTCCAGTCCTCCAGAACTATACCCTCCATATTCGCTTTGTTACACAATTCCATATCCAATCAATTGCAATCTCACCTCCATTCTTGATCATTTCACCAGTAATTCCATCTATTCCAGCTGATTGACCATTCTTCAACTTTCTCATTCTACCTATTACATTCTCCCTACTAATTACCTCATCGTTCCCAAAATACCTACTTCTTCCTACACCATCAAACCCATACACTATCACCCCTTCATCACTGCCAATGTTATAGATTGAAAGGTACCCTCCACTTTCCCCTTGCTGGTCTTATCAGTCATGAATGCACCATCCATATTCATTACCATGAAGATTCCCCTAACTCTTTAACTTTACTACTACTTCACAACTGTTTCCTATTCTCTTATAGGTACCTACTCATCATTCTTCAAACTGTTCATTTACTCCATTTTTCTCCTACGTATGCAACCTTTAGAGTTCCTCTGTACCTTCCTATATTTCATACATCTTTTCTTCTTTCAAAACTTCATCATAGGCTTTAAGTACATTCAACCATGCATCTTTTTTTACTTTTACAGTTTGCATCATCGTCATTTCACCACTCACTGTTAACATTCTGATTTCCTACTTTAGCACATCCATATACTTATATAATTACTGATATGTAACCTTTAACAAACATTTCCTTAATTTGGTGTCCAGAATTGGTCGGTTTAATCTTTATTCACATTCAACCTACTTTATTTCCAAGTGGTGTCACATTTTTTTCTTTTAACTCTGTTCATTTATTTAACTTCTCACTTCTAATTCTTTCCATTTCCTTCCATTTTTCTTTTCATTTCATCCATGCTCTCAATAGCTTAAATTTTACATAAAACTATAATGATCTGATATTCCCTTCCCAAACCCCTTCACTGATTTAACATTCATCACATACTTCAACATCATCTTTACCAACACCAAATCATTCATGCTCTTCATTCTCGACATCATCCCTGCCTACACCAACTCTCGTAATACCTTCTATGGATAGTCTTGTGTCTCGAAAAATGTATTACTTAACACACTCATCTCTTTCCTCACAGAAATCAATCACCTTCCTACCATTCTCATATTTCCTACAACTCCAAAGGCATCTAAGTTGTTCATCCCTCTCCGATCTATTCCAACCATTCAAGTCGCCACTCGCTTCACCCTTAAAACATCATTCAGATCATGTCTCGGAATCTCATCACCCCCCTCTGAAGACCTTAGGGTACAACCACACATTCTTCAACTCTCATAAACTTAAATTTAACTATTAGTATTCTAGTACTCATTAACTATTTAGTATTCTAGTTCTCAAAAAGGCAAATCCACCATATCTCTGTGTCACAAATCACTACGTTCAGATCAAAACTCCTTCCCCCCCCCCCCCCACTCATGGCATTCTCCCACATCTCAGCCACACACTGAATATTCGGCCACACGCTGTCCTTTCGTTTTTGATTTCAGATCACCTGAACACAAAATTAAGAATTATTACCCTTTCTAAATACAATCCTCCCAATTCTCATCGCATTTAATCCCTCACATCCCCATTCCAAACGCTTAAGGCGTTCTCCTGAAATAGATACCAAGGATCATTCTCACGGCGACTCACGCAACCAGGCCCGCAAGGGCAATGACAACGAGGCATTCCTAGTGCCAGAAATAAGTGGTAGCTGGATCCCAATACAGCTTACCACTGTCCTTTTTAGTCACTTTGTTGCAATACGCAGAACCGTACGGTGTATTCTTTCATCCCTACCACATGCAAACCCCAATATATTATACTCTATAAATTATATAATAGTCATATAGTATATAATTATATATCTATATAATATATATATAATATAATATATATATATATATATATATATATATTATATACTATATATATATATACTATAAAACCCAATACTATAATATACCTATTATATATCATCAAATCCAGAATATACTATATACTATATATAAATATATTATATATATTATATTATAATATTAATATATTTTTATAAAATATATTTAATTTATATAATTATAAATTTTTATATATATATATATATTATATATATATATACTTATATATATATTAATATATATATATATATATATATATATATATATATATATATATTCTTTTTTATGATATCGGCAATGCTGATTAAGAAGGTTTTTGACCGATTAGTTGGCCGATTAGCATCGGAAGACTTAAGAGACTTTTAAAAGCTATCAAAGCCACATTATAAGGTTTTATTTTGTTTCAAATAAACTATTCGTAGTTTTTCGCCAAAAAATTTAATATATTCGCAGCTTAATACGATATTTTATATGCACACCATATATCTTTATTATTTTTACCTTTGCGTCAATAAATGTTGCATCCTAATCCTTGTGATATTGTCGAGGCGGTCTATTATTAAATCAACTATTTTGAGAAAGGTAGCTTTGTCTTCCGAAATACAGATGTCTTCACTTTTTTTTTTTCAATCGGCAAAGCTATTTTTGATTTCTTATGTGGTGAGGTGATCTTTACGTGTTAGTTCACCCATAGGGCTGCTGTTTTAACCCAATCTGGTAGCAAGGTATCAATGTTTTGTAGATTGTTGTAAAATGAAAAAGAAAATCAATTTGAATTTCTTCTAAATATTAAAAACCCTTTATTTAAAAAGCTTACAA
>JABUQX010088904.1:0-10000 GCA_015478945.1 Trachelipus rathkii | reverse complement strand
ATGGTTGTTGCGTGTAGGCTTCTGAATGGAATCAAAAAGTATGTATGGGATAGTGAGCTGTGGGTATGAAATATATCGTGTCAAAGGTGATTGGTTTAGTATTTAATAGCGGAGTGAGACAGGTTGTTGTTATGCTCCTTGGTTATTCAATTTGATATGGATGGTTATGAAAGAATTAAGGTGGGGGTGGCAGGAAAATGGTGTTAGAATGGATGGAGATAGAGTGGAGGCTGCCCTACCTATTATATGCGGATGATTGGTTCTTTGTGGCGATATCTTGAGAGAGTTTGAGAGATTGGAAAGAGATTTGCAGGGTGTGTAAAAGGGGTTTGAAAGTAAAAGTAGATAAGAGTAAGATTATGGTTGTGACTGAGTGAGGACTCCTCAGTGTGAAAGTATGTTAGATGGTGAGCAAGCTGGAAAAGTGTCTGAGTTTAAATATTTAGGGTATATGTTGGATGAGAAGGGAACAAATGATGCAGAGTGTAGTAGGAAAGTTGTGAATGGCAGGAAGTGGCTGTTGCAATTAAATCGTTGGTAATGTAAAGGGACTAGTCTGGTGCGCTAGGGTCTTGCAATGAGGGTAGTTGTTAAATGTGTTATTGTATAGTAGTGAGACTATGATCTGGAATAAGAAGTATAGATCTAAAGTAAGTTCAATGTGTTCAGATGGACAATCTTAGGGGCGTGCTAGGTGTTGAGAAGAATTGATAAAATTAGGAATGAACGTATTAGAGAGTTGTGTGGTGTGAAGAAAGGGGTAAACGAGAGAATAAATGCAAAGTAATGTTGAGATGGTATTGGTCAGTGGGAAAGAATTGGTAATGATAGTTCGCGTTGGTAGCGGATGTATATACGTGGTGAGTGTGTTGGGAACCGACCGGCTGGGAGACCGAAGAAAAAGTGGATTGAGCCAGTAAAGGAATGTCTGCAGGAGAAAAATGTGAGTTTGGCAGAGGCGAGAAGAAATTTTGGTATGTTGAATTATTGCGTGTCAAATTTTTTGACTTACTTTTTCAATAAATGAGGGGGGTCAAAAAGTTGTGCTTTGGTTAGCGATTCACAATTATATTTACAAGAACTGGCAATTACATTGGTTTTCTTGGTAAATAGCTACTTCAAATTCGTGATATTTTCACGTTTCGTGTGAAATTCGCAGCAAACTGTCTTCTCTAAAGAAGTGCCTTCTTATCATTATTTCTGTCTGCACTTCTGCACTAAGGTTAAGAATATACTTATACTATAGCATCTGTAAAAATAATTAATGCCAATCGTAAAAGGTTTTAAACTAGCAAATACTCATTTGCATCTGTGTCTTTTTATTAATTTTTATTAATATCATACAAATAGTGACATTTTCTTGTTTTTCTTTTTCCAGGCAGGAATAGTTTCTTCCACTTGCAAAATTTGAAAATTCGGAACCATGGCTAGTAAAAGGAAAACAAGACTGGCAACTTCCACTCACATGAGTAACTTCATTGGAACTGGTAGAGAAATGTTGCCTTCTGAACTCCCAACTCTACGTGATGTTTTAAGTTATGGGCTTCTACTAAGAGAGCAGAGTGAAGAGAATGTCAGAAATTACCCAGCAGCCACTCTTGCAAAGGATATTTATCCAAAAGTGCTTGAAAAGTGGGAGCTAGCAAACAGTTGTTTTGTGGTGCCAATTTTAAATTCGAGAGTCCCAGTCCTGAAGAAGATAGAAGAAAACTGGGAAAAGGCCAAAAGCATATCTCTTGGCAGAGGAAAACTGGAATTGAAAGAGGCTTTCATAGCAACGTTAGACAAGCTCTTTGACATCCTCAATTGCAAGTGTGAGATTAAGCTGTGTTCAGAATTTGAGGGTTCATGTCCAGGTGGTGTTGACTGTAAACATGAAGTGCACATCTGCTCTTGTTCTAAGGATAGGAAGATCCCTGTCAAAGAACTAGTTTTTTATTAATAGTCAAAGAGAGAGGTTGGACAGCATCAAATTAAATTGCCAGATCTACCTGAGCACAGAAGACAAATTAAAAAGCAGAAGAGGCAAGAAGATGAATTAAGAAGAATTTCTGAATATAAGCAGAAAAGGAAGTAAGAGTTAACATTACAACCAAATGAAGTTCGTTATTCGACGAAGAGAGAGCCAACTGATGTTACAGATGAAGAATCTGAAGATCCTTTGCAAATTCTATGTGATGATTTTGATGTACCTTCTACTTCAAGTACAAGTTAGTTTAATACATTACAATTGCGTAATTTTGCATTGCATAGTATTAGGTATGGTGTCGGTCTACGTGCTAAATCTGCCATTACAACAGCTGCATTTTTTGGATGCTGGATTAATTACTGAAGGAGACAGGAGACTTGTGGTTGATCACAATAAGGTAAAAGGGGCACAAGAAAAAGTCATGAAATCACCAGATGGCGAATTTTATGCTCGATGCCGTATGCGCTATATTGCCGCCTTACCTAGTGCGCCTATGCGCCTATATTTTTGTCACATCAGCGCCTATGCACCTTTGCGCCTATGCGCCTGCGACTTTTCGCCGGCCGGTGGCTGTTTGCTAAATTTATTTGCAAAGTAAACTTTAGTGCGATAATAAAAGCATGCTTTTATAAGGAAGAAAAACACATTTATTAATTTTTGTAATTAAAACACCGTAAACTAATATCTACACGTCCTCTTCCTCCTCCATGTCCTTGTGGTCCATGTTTTCCCCCAGGAGGTTCAGCACGTGCGCTGAAGAAGTTGAAAATTTTCAGAGCCATAGTTGCCAATTTATTTGTAGTTAAGAACTATGAACTAGTTGTATAAATATATTATATAATATATATATTATATAATTATATATATATATATATATATATTATATATATATATATATATATATATATATATAAATAATTATATATATTATATATATAATAATATAGTAATATAAAGAATATATATATAATGAAGCCTGGTGGATGTCGCTGACCCATCAATCTGATACTTTTACAAAAGAAAAGATGCTTCTTGGAATTATATAAGGAGGAAAAAGAAATACTAAAAAGGTGCATACGAGGAGAAAACACAAGAGGTTAAATGAACAGTTTGGAAGGAGGATGTATGAGGACATACAACGGGAATAGGAAGCTCTTCTGGAAGGAAGGCGCGAAAGGTTAAGAATTGAGAATAAGGGGAATCTGCTAAATAATGATAGGGATGGTGCTTTTGTAACTGATGAAATGGGATTGAGGGGGAGTGTGGAAAGAACACTTCAAAATCTGCACAATATTAACAGTTATAATGATGGTGTTAGTGAATGTGTGTGGGTTTGATGGTACAAGAAAGAAAAAAGGTATTTTGGGGATTAGGTTATTAGTAAGAGAGGTTTAAGTAGAGTGAGAAAGTTGAAAGAATGGGTAAATCTGAAGGTATAGATGAGATTACTGTGAAATGTCAAGAACGGAGGCGAGAATGTGATTGATTGGATTTGGAAGTTGTGTAATAAAGCGTTTATGGAGGGTATAGTTCCAAGGGATTGGAGGAGGCGGTAATAGTACCCTTTATAAGGTAAGGGAGAAAAGGGGAACTGAGAAATTGTAGGAATAAGTTTATTGAGTGTTGTAGCGGAAGGTATATGCTGGCATTTTGGTCGAAGGAGTGAGTGCGCCAAGTGACTGAAGGACTGATTGCGAAGAAGAACAAGGTGGTTTAGGAGTGGTAGAGGATGTGTGGATCAAATCTTTACATGTGAAACAAATATTTGAGAAAATGAGGAGAGAGGGATAATTATTTTAGGTTTAATGGATTGCAACAGGGCGTATGATAGAGTTAATTAATAGGCTTAAAATGGCAGTATTAAAGTAAATATTAATTGGGTGGTAGGCTTCTGAAGGAATCAAAAGTATGTATTGACGATAGTGAAGCGTGTGTAAGATAAAATGGTGTCAATATGGTGATTGGTTTAGGAATTAGGATTAATAGCGGAGTGAGACAGGTTGTGTTTATGTCTCCTGGTTATTCAATTTGATATGGATGGGTTATGAAAGAATTCGAGGTGGGGATGCAGGAAATGTGGTGTTTAGAATGATGGAGAATGGAGATGAGTGGAGGGTGCCCTATCTATTATATGCGGATGATTTGGTCTGTGTGGCGAATCTGAAGAGAGGTTTTGAAGAGGATTGGTAGAGAGATTTGGCAGGGTATGTAAGGAGGTTGTTTGAAAGTAAACGTAGGAAAGAGTAAAGGTTATGTCTGTGAGTGAGGACAGTCCTTCGGTGTGAAGTTATGTTATAGATGGTGAGCAGCTGAAGCAAGTGTCTGAGTTTAATATTTAGATTTATTTTTTTTTGGGTTTTTTTGGGGTTTTTGGGGATTGGAGGGAAGGGGGGGGGGAAAAACGGATATGCAGAGTTGTAGTGTAGTAAGGAAAGTTGTGATGGCAAGGAAGCGTTGCTGGTGCATTAAATCGTTGCGTGAATGTAAAGGACTAAGTCTTGAGTGCGGTAGAGTTTACATGAGGGTATTGTTACCTGTGTATTGTATGGTTAGTAGTGAGACTATGGTCATGGAATAAGAAGTATAGAATCTAAAGTTCAATGTGTCAGGATGGACAATCTTAGGAAGGCATGTCTTAGGTGTGAAAAAGAATAATAAATGAGGGAATGAACGTATTTAAAGTTGTGTGGTGTGTCATAGAAAGGAGTAAATGAGAGAATAAATGAAAGTATGTTGAGATGGTTTGGTCATGTGAAGGATGATGATAGTCGGTTGGTTAAGCGGAGGTTTATAGTGAGAGTGTGTTGGGAACCGACCGCTGGGAGGGGACCGAAGAGAAAGTGGATCGAGGCGCTGAAAAACGAATGTCTGAAGGAGAGAAAGGAGTTTGGCAGAGGCCGAGAATAAAGGTGCATGATTGGAGAGGAATGGCGGGGTTTTGTATGTGGGCATGGTTGTGGCCCACTGGCCAGGGGATGAACCCTTACATTGACGAATTACCATAGTGAGGGCCGTCGCGGTCCCATGAAGCACTAGGGATTTTCTGGCTGTGACGAGTTTTCACTAATTAATGTTATAGGAGGGGGCGGTAAGGCTGGGCTTTCTTTTCGACATTTGTCATACTATCCTCCTACTGCTTTTTCTTTTCCAGATGCTTGTAGCGCACCTTACTTCCCAGTCTTGGAAAGAAGAGGTAGGTAAAGAAAGAAAGAAAGAATATATATATATATATTAATATAATATATATTATATATATATATATATAATATACCCATATATATATATATAGTATATATATATATAATATATATATATATATATATTATATATATATATACTGTATATATAGTATATTTATATTATTATATATATATAATATATATAAATATATATAATATATATAATAATATATTAAATATAAGAATATATTATTATATATATATATTATATATATATATATATATATATATATATATATAATATATATATATATATATATATATATATACTGTATATATATATATATATAAATTATATATATATTATATATTTACTTAATAATATTAATATATTATATATATATATATATATATATAATATATATATATATATATATATATATTATATATATATATATATATATATATATATATAACTATCCTATAAGTTTTACACTGGTTTTTAGAATGATACAAGTTTGCCACGCTTCTAAGTTCTAACTTTTAAGGGTAAAAAAATGCTTTGTTCCTGTTCATAGTCGCGGCTATAGGGCAGAGAATTGGCTGTGCGCCTTTGCCTAGTCCGCCTTTTTAAAAATTGTTGCGCCTTTGCGCCTTTGCGCCTACAAATTGATAGTGCGCCATAGGTGCAACGCCCAGCTCTGGAAATCACTTGACGAATTTCATGCTCGGTGCCGGATAGGCAATATTGAATGTATCTTCTTTGATCGACGCAAAGATTTTCCACTAAAGTTTCTCTTAACAAGCAGATAACCCAAGTCATCAGTTTCCAAGTATTGTGAAAGAAGAGCATTACACTGTTTGCAGTGAGCCAGGTGGAAGGTATCTTTGTCATACTACTCCAGAGAAAGATTTAACGAAAAGGAAACCTGCTGAAGTTATTGCTAACCATCTTGTAGATTTCTTAAAGAAAAACAACATTGATAAAAGTTTGCAGGCTATTGGTGGTGACTCAACGAATGTTAACACTGGTTGGGAAGGAGGAGTCATGCATTGGGTTGAGACAAAGCTGAATCGTAAACTCATCTGGTTGGTTTGTGCTCTTCATACTAATGAGCTACCTTTGAGGCACTTGATCACAGAGTTGGATGGAAAAACTTTGTCTAACAACAAGTGGAGTGGTAAGATTGGCAACATGCTTGATACTTTAACAGAACTAGAAATTCAATCCCTTATTTTTGTCAGATATGATCGCTATTCCAGAGGCCTTTGGTTCCATGATTGACCCACTGTGTCAAAAATCTCTATACAGATCAGGCTATATGGTTACAGGATAACTCAGGCCATAAGGACAGGTGTTACTTCCAACTGATATGGCATTATTAGAAATTGGTCCTGTAGGCCACTCTCGGTGGTTAACAACTGCATATAGGATTTGTCGCATATGGGTTTCGGGTTTCAAAACATGGCCTTAAAGGCAACAACTTGAAGACGTTACAACTGCTTGTGGAATACATTGTTAGCGTTTACTATCCCTGCTGGTTTTCAATCAAATCGAAATTCTCTTGGGTGGAAGGACAAACCAACGTTCATCGTGGTTCGCATTTAGTGAAATGGTGCTTCAGACACTTTTATGCTCGGAAGACCAAGAAAAAAGGAAAGCATGGGTGCAGAAGATAATTGAATTAAGGAATGAAGAGGATGATACACCAAGAAACTTATCTGCTCGGCCTAGGAAAACACCTGCAGTAAATCCAAATGCAACTTCCCTTTTGGAACTGATAGACTGGTCAAAAAAGTACTTGAACCTCCACCTACTTGTAAACTTAAAATTATCTGAAATAAGAAAGTTTGTTGAAGAGCCAATGCAAGTTCCAAAGTGGCCATGTCATGGACGGTCCATAGAGAGGTGTGTGAAACAAGTAACAGAGGCTTTTGGCAAAGTGTATACTCATGAGAAACGAGAATTATTCATTAGATGCCAGGAAGCAAGCAGATGAATGAATCGAAGCAAGATATGATGAATATTGTTGGTTGAAGCTTTTTACATTTTTTACGATGCGTTTTCAGTGTTTGATAATAGAGATAAACTATAAATAAAATTGTGAGTTAATTAAGCCACTTTTTGAGCAAATTTTCTTGGATTTTATATTAAGTTATCCCTTTTTTTCGGAAATTTCAATATACATTATAATCAAGCGCAAATTTACCAAGGTGAATGTTTATGAATAAGGAAAAAACCCTTTAATTTAGGATATTACACATCAAAAGGCGCATTTTTGGACCTCCTCATTCACAAAAAACATGATTTTTTTTTTGCAATCCAAATTGACACGCCCTAAAGTTGAATGAAGTATGATTGTACCGGATAGTCAATGGATGAAGGGTGCACCAGCCCCCACTAAACAGGCAAACACTTCCCAACCACAACTACCTCTAACGCGCATACAACCAGATGCTCGGAAATAGTTGTGGTTAGCCAAATAAAAAGGGTCGCAAAATTCATTACAACACGCAGAAGGTGAAGCCACCATCACCTTCTTAGTACAACTGTAATAAATAAAATATTGTAAACGGTGTTAACAATATTAAAAGGGAAATAATTGGTTGTTAGCTCCCCATAATGTTCTAAAAATTATTAAATAAATGTTCCTAAATAGGGACGCAGAAAAAGGAAAGGTTTTACATTGGGAGAAATAATAAAGCAAATACTTTTGTTTTTATATATTTCACCTGTTCAGTACACACAATTTATTAATTGAATTGTGGAAATCAATTTAAATGATGTGATCATCTTATTTTACTGTTACGATTAATCCAAATAGCTATTAATAATAATCATAGCCGTATAAAATCCAATCGCCAATGTACAAGAAACATAAATTTTTATATGATGTACATTTAAAATAATATATTTTTTTAAATTTCACAAAATCTGTAACATAACATAATAATAACAATAACAACCCTATAATTTATATATATATTATTATATATAATATATACTTTATCTTATATATATATATATATTTATAGTTATATATATATATATATATATATATATTATATATATATATATATATATAAATATATATATATATATATATATTACATATATATATATTATAATATATATATATATATATATATATATATATATATATATATATATAATATATATATATTATATATATATATTATATATATAATATTATATATAAAGGGTGCTTACCTTGAGGATAAACTAGCTAAGCAATTATAAGTTAAATAAATATAAAAAAAAATCGATATTAATAACTGCCACTTCAACAGTGAGGTACCAACATAATTACTATTATTTTACATTATATATATTAATAAATAAATTCGCACTGCCTATTTCACTCACCATGGCAAAAAGAGGTAATTCGCTCGCTTTAATAAGCTTTAGATAAACATAAAATAATAAAAAATCCATAAGTTATAAAGAGCTTGGCAAACGGTTGCAGTCGTGCGAAAAAATGGCGGTAGAATGGAAATGATAGAGGCACTTCAGTAGTATTATCATTTTGATTTGCCATGGTGAGAAAATGAGAGTGCTGTCAAATTATTTACGTTTTGCGATTTTATATTTGAGCGTCTTACTTGGCTAACCTTGACTTCGTCACCACAGAGTACTCCCCTGGCAGTTGCTAAGGCACGATACCTTAATCCAAATAGCGCGCCGGCCATCGAATATGCCTACCTCTGCTCGATAGTCTAGTAGGAGCTTGGGATGGAGTCTGGACAGGATTCCCAGATTGAGAGCGGGTGATCGGGCGAGTCGGAACGTATGCTTGTGTCGTAGGAGTTGCCCGAGGTGGAGCTGGAGGTGAAGAATCCTGAGCCGGAGTGGAGGGAGGCAAGGGTGACGATGACCGTGCGGGTGGAGTCTGAGCCGGACGTATTGGTGCTGTTGGCTGAGGAGAAGGAGGGGGAGGAGGATAAGGAAGAGGATCAGGAAAAGGGAGAGGAGGAGGAGGAGGAGGAGGAGGAGGAGGAGGAAGAGATGCAGGAGGAGAGATAGGAACGTTAAAAGAACTAGCTGAAGGGGAGAAATTAAAACAAAAGGTAAAGCGTCAGGGTCGAAAACAGGAAGAGGATTCGCCTCGAAGAAAGCAGGCTTAAGGTGGTCGATCGAAACGAACTTCTGTGCGTGTGGGAATCGTTGGGATCGGAAGAATTTCTCTTTTCCTAAGTATAAACACTGGAAAAGGTTCCATCGTACTTTGATTGGAAGCGTGAGGTGGCGAGACGTGTCGAACAAAAGACATGAATTGCAGGAAGAAGCGTCCTTAGGGATATAGGAATGCACCTTGTGTGGACGGAAGGAGTTGGTTTTCTCCACGACGAAGCACAGCGACTCAAGCGGGTAAGGTAAGCAGAGGAGGAGAAGACTGTGAAAAGAAGTCACCGGGAAGACGAAGAGGAGAACCATGCACTAATTCAGCAGCAGAACAGTGCAGATCCTCTTTAACAGCCGAACGAATGCCAAACATTACAAAAGGGAGAGCGTCAGTCCAATTCTCCGGATTGGGCTGAGCCAGAAGAGAAGCCTTAAGCTGACGGTGAAAACACTCGATAAGGCCGTGTATCGCTTTGGTTAAAAGAAGTCGATCGTGAATCTTCTCTGACCAGGAAGATTCTTTAAACTCTCCATAAGAAGGATTCGAAAGGTCTACCCTTGGTCCGTCGTGACCAGAAGCGCACACCAAAGCGCTAAAAATCCAGTGAGCCAAGGAAAAAAGCTTAGCTAGGATTCCGCGTTGGCGACAAAAAGAGGATAGCCTCGGTCCATCGTGTGAACCGATCTATGCACGTTAGAATGTATTTC
>JABUQX010088903.1:25000-30000 GCA_015478945.1 Trachelipus rathkii | reverse complement strand
ATATATATATATATATATATTTATATATATATATATATATATATATATATATATAAAGAATAGAAGGAGAACAGTTAATAAGATAGTATACATATATAAGGTTAAATATATAGATATAGTTATATCATATTATTAATATATTATTATTATATTTATATATATATATATATATATATATTACACAAATTTATCTTCCTCAATATGTTTAAAAACTTGCCAGAAAATTTCATAAATTCTTATAAATAAAAGTATATCAAAAATTGTTTGTAAAATAAAGCCCAGTTTATATCATACTAGTAATATTATTATTATTATTATTATTATTTATTATATATATATATATATATATATATATATATATATATATTATATATATATATATATATATATATATATATATTCAATGTAAAAATAGGACCCACCATTGTTCCTTTGTGAAAGGCGACTAAGCACTGGGTTGAAAATCAATACCATTGGTGGTTCTTTCACTCTATATACGTTCGAATATATATAAAGTTTAAATGGCGAATGAATATTCTGTGGTCAGTCAAAAATTATATATATATAGAAAGAGGGAGGAAGAAAAAAAATTATATATTATATTAGTTATATATATATATATATATATAGTTGGGTTAGTTACATAGCGTTATTATATATATATATATAAGCGTATATAATGATTTTGTTCTGACATCCTTCGCATCCGCGTGCGATATGACATTAACATCTCGCATCCGCGGGGATAGCAAATCTGACATCCTCCCATTCACATCTGGTGATGTCGTAAAAATTTTACATCCGATACATCACTAATATATATATATAAAGATATATATATATATATAGTTAAGGGTTGCTAAAGTATATATAGCAGCAGCAGCGGCGCAGGCAAATGTGGCGGTGATAGTTGTTGGGTACAGCAGCATGCAAGGTTGCTGCTATATATTATATTAAAGTTTAGCATATATATATATATATATATATATATATATATATTAATTCTATTCCATTTTTTTTATAATGGCATATTAGTACGCCATTACCATTACGTCACTCTTTATAAGGGTGAAGAATATTTGCATCTTGCTACGTCATTACATTACGTCACTCTTTAAGATGGTGCAGAGTTGCCAGTTAAGAAATTTAAATTTGGGCCTTGCAGAATTAGAATGAAGAGAGGTATTTTTAGAACCTCGTACAGTCAACCTCGCAAGAAGGGGTAGAGTCGAGAATCGCGTAAGTGGGTGTAAACGCGTATAGGTGTGTGTGTGTGTGTGTGTGTGTGTGTGTGTGTGTGTGTGTGAGCTAGGGCGATCGCTGGTGAAGGCGGAGTTCGTTCGTCCTATGTAAGCAGATCTCGAGAGCGGGCCTCGTTGCTTCGTTTCGAGGACGAACGACGGACGAGAAGAGATTTGAGGAAAATCATCTCTTGGTGCAAGATAAGAAGGGATGAATTAATTTATTTTTCTTTCCAGTTTTTGTTTCATTTATTTTTTTTTTTGTCGGTCAAAACTTCCTTAATAAAGAAATGCACTTTAATGAACGAACCACTAACAAATAATCTGGTATATATATATATAAGGCTATTATTGAGAAATGTATAGATAGATAAGTTGGTTGGGTGGTTATACAGCTATTACATACATATTATTATATGGGTTGTTGGGTATATTATTATATATATATATACATATATATATATATATATATATGTTATTATATACATGTAATATATTTATATGAGTTAAGAATATATATATATATATATACATATATATATATTATATATATGATATATATTACATATATACATATATTAATACATTTTACAGCTAAGAATATATATATATATATATATATATATATATATATATATAATATTAAAGTACTTTAATCCAGGGTTATAATTTTCGGACCATGTTTTGTGTGTGCGAATATACTATTTTGCGACAAAATTTCCATTCAAAAAGTAAAACTAATATAATATTACTTGGTATATGTAACAATAGTTTATTTTTAGCTGTAATCGAAAATATTTTTAGCATTCATCGTGTTTAAAAAAATTGAAGGAAAACGCTTAATATTTTTCATAAAAATTATTTAATTACTTTATGTTTAAAAAGGACCACAAAAAGGGAGGCTGCCATTTAAGAAGAAGATACATTTGTTTGTTAACCAGGGATGGCATGAAAAATCAAACAAAAATCAACTGATTTTTTACTTTATTTTTTGATAAAGAAAACAAAGCTTAGAATTTTATTTTTTTTCTTTTTTTATTAATTTTTTTTTTCTATTTTGTCTCTATTTTTTTTGTATATTTAAGTGATTTAACTTCAATAGAAATAAAAAATTAAAATAAAACTATATATATATTATGAAGCTTTTAATATATTTTTTTTCAATTTTCAACAAACTATTGGCATTGTAACCCGTAAGTCCGTAACACTTTTTAGTGTTGCTGTTTAGCATTGTAAAAATTTGTACCCGCTAAGAGCTCAAATCAGAGTTAAAAATTGAAAATAATGCCAGATGCTAAAGACTAATTATATATATTGTTTTTGTATATCGTCGTATTGTAGATATAAGAAATAGTATTTGAATTTTGTTCACAATTTTTAGCACCCTTATTAGAAAAGACAATAAGGAGTGAAGTTGTCTAGATAGGCCCATGCTGCTTCTTAAGTATTATTTATTATGGCTTGACATTGGTTACCTTATAAGAAAGGTACATACCAAATTTCGTCCTTCTACGTCAATTTCAATATTTTGGGTTCACCCCAATCTCCTGTGTGTAAGTGACACGTAAACCCGTCTGCGCTTTCTCAAGGTTATCTTATAACAAAGTGTGCATACCAAATTTCATCCTTCTATGTCAATTTCCAAGACTTAGGGGCTCAGCCCTATCCTCAATGGGCGTAGTGTCATTTTACCTCTTCTGTATCGATGTTACATCCTAAGAATCGAAGTGTATACACATAATTTCATCCCTTCTATGTCAATTTCCAAGATTTTGGAGCTCTCAGCCCCATCCCCTCTCAGTAATGGTGTAATATCACTTTTTACTCCTCTTCTGTATCGAGGATACATTGGCAAGAAGGGTGCATACCAAAGTTTCTTCTTTTACGGTCATTTCCTGTTTTTCTGAGGCTCACACCACCCCTGTGATGATGGTGCCACGTAACTCCGGCTGCACCGAGGGATACCTGGCAAGAAGGCGTGTATACCAAGTTTCATCCTTCTATGATTATATTCAAGGTATTGGGGCTCAGCCCCAACACCATATGGCCATAGGGTCACTTTACTTCGGCTGTACCGAGGATACATTATAAGAAGGGTGTATGCCAAATTTCATAGTTCTATGCCAATTTCCAAGGTTTTGGGGCACAGCCCCATCCCTCAATGAGCGTAGTGTCACTTTACCTCTTATTTATCGAGGTTACCTTATATGAATGGTTGTATACCAGGTTTCATCATTCTATGTCAATTTCCGCTTTGGAGTCAGCCCCATCTTTCATCAATGGGCGTAGCGTCACGTTACTTTTTCTGTATCGAGGATGCATTATAAGAAGGTTATATACCAAATTTCAACATTCTACGTCAATATCCAAGGTTTTGGGGCACAGCCCTAACACCATATGGGTGTAGTGGCCCTTTACCTCTTCTGTATCGATGTTGCATCCTAAGAAAGGTGTATACCAAGTTTCATCGTTCTCATGTTAATTCCAAGGTTTTGGGCACAGCCCCATCCCTCAATGGGCGTAGTGTCACTTTACCTCGGTTACGATGAGGTTACATCGTAAGAAAGGTGTATACCAAATTTCATCATTCTACGGTCATTTCCTGCTTGGAGGGGCCGGCACCCCCCTTCTGGGGGATGCATGGCTACGTAACCTCGGCTGCACCTAGGATACCTTATAAGAAGGGTGTATACCAAGTTTCATCGTTCTATGGTCATTTCTTACTTGGAGGGGCTAGCAATCCCCTCTGGGGGGTGTCCGACCACGTAACTTCGTCTGCGACAAGGTTACCTTATAAGAAGGGTTTATACCAAGTTTCGTTCTTCTACGGCCATTTCCTACTTGGAGGGGGCTAGACCCCTCTGGTGCAACCGCGGCAACCTCTTCTCTACGACAAAGTTACCTATGAAGAAGGGTGCTACCAGTTTCCATCCCATGTCAATATCCCCGGCTGTTTGGGGCCAGCACCCCGGGTGTGATAACACGTAATTCCTCGTCTACGACGAGGTTACGTCATTCTGATGGGGTGTCAAGTTTGAGGGAGATATCATGTAAACTCACCTGGTGCGGTGCGGGGCGGTGCAGTACGGCCAAGGCGGTATCAACGCTTTGAACAGCGATTATACATACATAATTAACAAATACTAAAAAAAAAAAATGAAAAAAAAATAAATAAACCCAGGCAATGATATCTTAAATATACCGATCCACCCTATGTGTATAAGGGAGGGTTACTCACACACGCTTCGCGTGTGTGAGACACACATGTCGACGCTTACGAACCTTCAATTGTATCTGCTCTTATATATATATATATAAAGGGTTAAAAAGGATAGAGCAGCAGGAGGCATAGCAAGTGAGTATATATAAATATATATATATATATATATATATATATAGTATATATGTTATATATATATATATATATATATATATATATATATATATATGGGGTAGATATATATACACACCTCAGAGAAAATTCTCGACGAAGCTGTAGGGTAATCCACTATATATATGAGTATATATATATATATATATATATATATATATGTATATAAGAAAGAAAGATAGTAATATATTTAGTTATTATATATATATATATAAAGGAGCAGCAGTATAAGAGCATATATATATATATATATAAGTGGCAATGCTGATAACTAACTTAGGAAATCTTAACGACATGGATCTGGAAATCATCCCAGAGGAAAGTAAAAAGTATGAAAATAAATATAACGGTGAGGAAGGCCGTGGAAG
>JABUQX010088903.1:0-20000 GCA_015478945.1 Trachelipus rathkii | reverse complement strand
GTCTTGAGACCCAGAATATAGGGATTCCTTTACCAGTAAACACTAAATATTTTTAACGCTACCTACTTTGCAATTTCAATTTGCATGCTAGTCGCGCTCAAATTAAGCTTAAACATATATCTGTCAATACAGTCTTGAAAATCTTTGAACCTGCCTGAATTTCGATTACTCAATGGCTTAAACTGTCTTCCTATCTACTACTAATGTCTTTAGTGTCTGACTGCTCCCCAATGGCAGAAATTTATCCTCAGTTCCTTATGAATATCTTTTACACACCTTCTCACGAGACTTACATCTTCTTATAAAGTCCATATCTGTTAGGATTCTCTATTGGGAGATTTCCATCAACACGGTGTGGCCCACGTTTACCCGAATACCCCCACCAATATAACTTTGAGTGATTGGGCTCGTCTCATACTGACACAGGTGAGAAGGAGCTAAATTATTCAGCTAAAACTCAATGAATCTTCGAAACTTTTTTTGGTTTGAGGAGGGCTCAACGGATAGAGCGTCGCAGTTATCATTCGGGCCTCGTTACGCTCGCAACATGCGGTCGTTTTGGACCCCACATGATGCACAGTTTATCTTTATCTTCTCATTATTGTTCCTTTGTTTTACAAACTTTCGAACAAAAAGTAACATGATAAATACAAACAAATAAAGACTTCAAGGCAAACGTGAAAACTTGGTGATAATCGCCTTGGAGCGTGGAAGGTCGTTCACGACTTAAAAATGCTGTTCTTGCACACTCAAACTTTTTGCGAGTTTTGAGGATGAGAAGTCAACGGTTAAAGCGTATGGTATACGGTCTCAGTCGCAACATGCGCTGGTTCTGGGATCCAGATGAGGCAGTTTTCCTTACCTTCCCTATTATATTCTTTGTTTAACAACTTTATAATTTCGGTTAGCAATGGTAAAATAATAATAGTAGTATATGGGGGAGTTCATAGTATAGTATAGTATAATATATATATTATATATATATTATATATATATATATTATATGTAAGTGCTATATACTATATGATATATATATATATTATACTATATATATAATATATAGTAATTATATATATATAGGTATTACAGTGTATATAAATATATATTTATATAGTATATATGTATATATATATATATATTATATATGAACATATGATATATATTATATAAATATATCTATAATATATAGTATATATATAATATATATACTATAATTATATATAATTATATATATATATAATATATTATATAATTAATATTACTATATATATATTTTATATTAAATATAATATATATATATATTATACAGTGTAAATATATAATATATATATATATTATAATAGTATTATATATATATAATTAAATATCGAAATCTATATATATAATTAATATTATATAATATATATATAATATATATATATAATATATTATAATATATATATATATATATATATGCTCTCCCTAACTAGAGGGGCTAGAGACATCGGATTCCATTCAAACTTGGACAGCATATTGCTGGTGTTGACGTCGCAGTGGTGCTGCGGATTCATAGCGAGGCTCCTTTCCAAAGGGGGTAGTGAGCCCTATAACTTGGAATATGGCCCCAGCTTTTAGGAAATAAGCTGCCGATATGTTTCAGCGAAGGAACTAAAGTCTGAACTGACTCATACTGCGGATCACGGTGCGACTCCAGCTCCGGTGTTGGAACCAAATCTTGAAATCTGTATACAAAAGTCTGATAGCCCGAGTAAGATGTATTTCCTTAGATTCCGATTTTTGGGGTTTCAGCATCCTCAAGGATGTCTAAGGACCGCCCTTAGGGGTTCCATACGAAAAAAAGAAGAAATAAAGGAGAGACAAATGGGATGCATAAGAGAAGAAGATAGAGGGTGGATGAAGAAGTATAAGAGCAAGGTTGAGATATAGAAGCCATAAGATGCGGTGCACTGCACCGGAGCCTCTGCCGGTGACAGAGTTGAAATCTTGTTGCAAACATAATAGAACGAGCAAGGTATCATTCCCTATGTTCACGACACCTAGATTCTGATTTTTGGGATTTCAGCATGTTCTTGGATGTCTAAGGACCCCTCTTAAGGGGTTCCAGAAAAAAAGAAGAAAAGTGGAAAGACAGATAGTATAAGAGAAGAAGACCGATAAAGGATGAAGAAGAAAAAGAACGTCAGAGCTGGAGAGGAAACATGATACAGAGCACCGCACTGGTTCTGTAACCTGAGCAGGTGCGGTGCTGTGCTGAGTAAGCATACATTCGTTTAATATACCAAAGATTTATATTATGCTCAAAGTTTTTATTTAATTATGTTTAAAGTTTTTTATTTATTTTAAAACTTGTAGTTTGGGTCTATATTTTGTTTTAAATTTGTTTTTATTTATTTATTTTTAAAATATTTTAAAAGTTATTAAAAACATTTTGTTTCTACTAAATTTGTTATTAAAAATACGCACTTTATAGACCTTAAGGTAGTAAGTCAATAAAGCAGTAGCGCAAACGCCCCACAACACAACAACCCCCTTACAGTCGACAATGCGCTACTGCTTTATTGACTTACTGGTTTAGGGTAAATAAAGTACATATTTTTACTTTATTATTTTTATAAAACATAACGTAAATATATGTACTTTATTAACCCTAGGGCAATAAAGCAGTAGCGCAAACGCCTCACAACAGCTCCCACCCAACCGCCCAGCTGGTCTTGCTTTATTGACTTACTGCCTTAGGGTCAATGATGCATACATTTTTGCTTTATTTGTATAACTTAACATAAAAATGATTTTTGTATGAACGTTACATGAAATTATTAAAAAAAAATAATCTTTACTAAATCTTTTATTCTATTTTATTTAAAATATCAAATAATCAATAGATCAAACTCTGAAACAACCACACACGCCTACCCTCCCATAGTATATATGATTAATATTATTAATATTATTTATATACTTATAATATATTCAGTATTTAGGTACTAATAAAATATACGGTTAAACAATTATTTATTATATTACTTATTATTATTTCTACCTATTACTATATATATTATTATTACTATATATATTATATATTATTATATTTTATTATATATTTATTTATTCATATTATTATATTATATTATTTATTATAATAATATTTATATATACTTTTAATAATATAATAACCTATAAGTATACTATACTAATTATACGTTACTTAGCTTATATATATTAAGATTTTATATATATATATTATATATATTTGTTACAGACATGCTGTATAAACTTTTATGTTGAAAAATAACCTCATTGTAAAAATATCCGCATTATGGAATATAGGTTTTATCAGGCGAAAATAAAAAACAGTAGTTTTCAATATAATATAAGTTACTACCACGTTATGAAAATATTTAGCTTTCAAAGTTACTTTCAATTTATCTCTGTCACTATTCATATAAAACACTATTATTAACGCATATATATATATATATATAGGTATAACATATAATACCAAACATAGTTATTACGGTAGCCTATATAATACTAATAAATATATTATTATATATATATAGTAGTATATATAGTATACCCAGTAGTCACATTATTAACCCTATTGATATAAGGCAGTATTAGTGTTATATTTTCATTTCATGGCATGAAAAATAATAGATCTTATGTTATAACGATCATAACCAAAAAAGTGAAATGATATTTGATTGCTCTTAAGAAAGTTTATCATTTTTAAGTAAAGTTTGCTTTATGGAGAGTTTTATTTCATTTTTACAAGTAAAATTTTAATGGTTTTATTGTCATTTTTAGTGGGTGTTTTTTGTGTCTTACCATTTCAGACTCCTCAGCGAAATCATCCTCATCCAGTACATTTCAGTACATCCTTCATTTCATTACATATGAACTGATGTTAACATCACATTAGACAGATTAAAAAGCAGTTTTCCTCCAGCAAGCCGCACATCTAGTTGGTTGATCAGACACACTCCACACATAAACCTAACTTTAAAGCTATTCAACATTCTGAGTTCATATGTGGTATGAATCATGTATAAATGAACAGTATATTAGTGATATATTAACGGTAATGTATTCTTTAAATCAGTGCCACAAGCTACCACTATCACTAGCTTAACCTCCACACTCGGTAATACGTAGTGTAATCCTGTATCTGAAGTGCTCTGTATCGTGTGCATATTCATCATCTTCGACATATTTTCCATACTTCATCGCTTTCTCATGATTTACTCTTATCCACGGACATGATTTATCCATTCTTTCTCCTTTTTTCGTCTGAACCCATCAAATATAGAAGGGTCACTATAGATCATCACAATGAATGATGCTGAAACCAACAAAACTCGAATCTTGAGAGTCATTGAAAAAAACAACAGTAGAAACATAAGAATAAAGATAATCCTTGCAATCGGTAGTTTAACATTAATCATTAAATGTTTTAGAAAGTCCGGATAGAAAGACTACATTTTCTTTTAATTGTCAACCTTGCTCAATATATACACTTCTCCATTATTGTCACCTATGTTCTTTATCATCTGTATCCTTTCATCTCACCCTTTATCTCTTCTTCTCTTATACATTCCTATGCTTCTTCTTTATTTGTCCTAGGTGCTCTCAAACATCCTTGAGGATGCTGAAGCCCCACAATTTCAGAGTCCTAGGGTTCGTTAACCTAGGGAAAGACACACTACTCGGGCTATTATAGCGTTTGCTATACAGATTTCAAAGATTACCCACTTTGAAAATGTAGCCTATACGTAGCTCTCACGTGAGCTAATGAATCCGCATAACAATGCGTCTGTAGATGTTATTCACAAGCTTATATGTATTGTCCAAGTGTAATGAATTACGATTATCTTATGCCTTTATATATATATATCACATGAGAGCCATATATATATTATTTTATAATTATTACTATATATATATATATATATAATTAATATATATATATAATATATATATATACCTGATATCTAGTTTATTATAATAAATAATTTAATATAATATAATATAGAACGAAAAAAGAGTAGACTTTTATATACGTGTTTTAAAAAAAAGGCAAAAACGCGTCGAAGAAAGCCAAAGATAACAAATGGCCTCACTATGATAGGGCCGTCTCTAAGAAAGCTTAAATCTAAATTACATCATAACGACAGGCAACTTATTTAGCCCAGGTCTAAAGCTCCCGTAATTCGGTTTCGACATTGATGGTTTCTAATCCGACTACGAACATTTCCTTTCATCATTATTTATTTTAAAACTAATTTAATTTAAAATAACAATTATATTAAAAAATAAATTAAAAAATATATTATATTAGGCCCTATATATAATATAATTATATATATCATAATAATAATATGTCCATTAATATTATTATTATTAAGGTATATATATATATATAGAAGTAATAATATATATATATATTATATTTATATATATATAAGGTTATACTATTAGTATGATGTATTGCTCACGCACTCTCAAACAACAGAAAGCATCATACATAACCAATAAACTAAAATAAACGTCATATATCCTTAAATTTCTGCAGCGTGCACACGGTACTACAGTGTGGGGTTTATAATTTGTTTTGGTATGTGTGTGTCAGTGCGAGAGGATAACCAAATACAACATTCATAAACGAACAAAGCAACCAACCAACCTATACAATCTAAACACAAACAAGAAACAGCAAAAACAACAAAAAATACGGCCATGGTATACTACACATGACGTATTGTACGCAATGACATGGATTATATAGCACACATAGTGTACGTAAATAAGTTTGCACACAAAGTTATATTATTAAAAGCGTGTGTAGAGTTATTATGTCAAAGACTAATAATATAGCAACAATCGTATGAAAAACATATATATCATTTTTATAGTTAATTTTTAATAGTAAATTTGTTATTTTTTTTTTTTTATATGAATAGTTATTTTTTAAAAAAATTTATAAAATAAAAAAAAACTATCCATATATATATATATATTAATTATTATATATATATATATATATTATAATATATATATATATTCATATATATATATATATATATATATATATTATATATTACTATATATATATATATAAATTTGTCCATTTAAGATATATGTCGTGCAAAGGAGAATGTGTTTAAGGTGTTGTTCAACTGTGCTTATAATAGTTAAGTACGAGTATTGAAAAGTTATAGGGAAAATTTTACCACAATAAAATAACCACAATTTGATAGCGTTAATTGATTTTCAGTATTTTGTAATATACTTATAAATATATTTTAATAATAAAATGATGTAAATATAACATTTTTAATTATTTAGTATGAAACAAAAAAAAGCATATTTAATTTGAGTTTACTATTTCTTTCAAACAAGTTTTAATTATTGAATACTAAATAATTACCTAACTTTTTTGACATTTTAGAGTGAGAAATAAACCTGAACCAAATGAAGAGAAAGATAGTAAGAGGTGATGAAACACTTTTCATTCATTTGACACACAAGCTCAATTATTTTAAGATGTCTCGTTTAAGGTATTTGAATATGTATAACTCTCCTTTATTGATCAAGATTTTTGAATAATTATTTATTTAGTTGTATAATCTTTAATATAATCTTTATATATATATTACTTAATAATTATATGTAATTCAATATATATATATTATCTCTATGATAATTAATATAAATTCCTTAAATATGTTTAATTTAATTTATTGACTCTATTAGTGTCAAATATATATTAAATTTCTTGTGTTTTGCGTATATAGGAGTATCTCAGCGAAATTATGATTTATGTTTAGTATAAATAAAAACCAATTATATTTAAATAATATATTAAATGTGCGCATAAACTTCAGTAGTCAGCAATATATAAGTATATTGAGACACAGTAGAGCTTATATTTTATAATAATAATATCTATCAATATACAACCTCAATGAAACTGAGGTTCTATTTCCTTACCTAAAAAAGATAATTTGGTTGTTCAAATAAATCTATATTTTTTTAATCATCTCATTCTAGATCTTCTCCAGTGTTTCATATTTGAACTTAATGACAAGCATTCAACGTCAAGATTATATTATTAAAAATTTATATGGGCGTATTTACTGTGTTTGAAATAAATGGAAATAAATATAAGGTTGATTCCTGCCGATCAGATCAGCTTCATTGATTGTCTGAGGAAAGGGTTGACCAACGGTCTCCGGCAGAAAGGAGCTAAGGAGAATGCCGAATAAAGCCATTCCAGAAAGAATATAATAAGGAGAACTAGGGCATGTCTATTGAAATAATTAAGGTGCAAAATCAACTCGATAATATTCAAGTTATAATATAATTAATAATAATAATAAGTTTAAAAATTAATTAAATAATAATAATAATAATAATAATAATAATAATAATAATAATAATAATAATAATAATAATAATAATAATAATAATAATAATAATAATAATAATAATGTATTACATGCAGATAACAAATTGAATTGCTAATTTAAACAAAATTTACCATGATTGAAGAAAAAAAATATTACCATTGCTATTAGAGGAGGAATCCATATAACGGCCGCTGCTCCAATCATTCCTGTTACACCATACGCAGAAGTTCTTAAGGGCGTTGGAAAGAGTTCTCCGATCTGCATATAAATGACGAGCGCTGCTGACGACGCAAACATTTTGACGAGACCACAAAATACAATAAGCACCCATGGGTCTTTATTCAAAAAAGAAAAATTAAAAATATATATAAAAGTGGGGAAATACTATGATTGTTTTTACTGTTTATTAAGATTTTAACATATTATTAGCATAGATTTGTAATACTTTGCTCGATATAAGAAATCCATCATGCTTTTTTTTAATTAGAAAGACATCATAATACATCAACATTATCAACAAATTTCATATTAAAAGTACTTATAAAATTCGATTCCATTCTAATTGGAACAAATCTTATAACAGTTCTGGTTTAAAATTTATTATCCAAAACAGCATTTACAATCAACAGTTTTTGTTTTCACTCTCTTACCTCTGGCAAATACAGCAGCGAGTATGCAAGAAACACTGGTAGCACCGATAATGGCTACAGAACTTATTCTTCTTCCCAAATATTGAGCTGATACACTCCCAAACACATGTCCGGGAATATCAAAAATCATTAAAATGAAAAAGGTAATAGCTTTGTTTCCTGGCATGTTGTGAATATTAAGCAAAATTCCGCAGTATATTATGAAGATTATGCTCCTGTGGAAAAAGAAAACCTTTAAATTATGGATGGCTGACGTACCGGTGCAGTGTGCAAAAATGATTGGTGGTGCTGGTGCTCAACTTATTGGTGCGGTGCTATGCAGTGTTCGCCCAACCATGCTTTGTATATTATTATTATTATTATTATTATTATTATTATTATTATTATTATTATTATTATTATTATTATTATTATTATTATTATTATTATTATTATTGAAATAAGCAAGTGTACTAACAGTAATAAAGACTATAAAAGAGTGTAAAGGACTTCATAACACTCTTTAAAGAATAGGTTTGAGATTCCTCCTTCTGCGCCTGCAACAGGTATTCTCTTGTGGCCTCTGACAAGGTCCTTCCATTGGTCTTTGCTATTCTTTTTAAATATTTTTCACATTCCGATATTCTGGATTTGGAAAGCAACCAACGAGGGGATTCGGGCAGAATTCTGGTAAGTAAAATTAACAATTAGTGGCTATATAAAATAATTTAACATACATTACCATACATACAACATACATACATACATACATACATACATACATACATACATACATACATACATACATAGAGCTGGGCAACTTACGTACATCTTTATACACATCCGCAACGTGTGGAAGTTTATTTTTGCTTGCAGAAGTGTGAATGTGCGAAAACCTTCAAAATAGGTGTGGAAGTTGAAAACTGTTTCACACACTAAGTCCTCTCAACTTGATAAAAAAAAAAAAAAAAAAAAAAAAAAAAAAACAATTATGCAAATCTTAGAACTTTTCAATTATGAAATTAGTTAACTCATAAGAACTTATTCCCTCAAACACTTGCCCTTCCCACCCCCCCTATCCAATCCATAATTCCCCAATCAAACCAAACCCACCCCACACAAAAACAACCTATAATAAAATTGAACCACAATATTTGACCGATTAATAGACTTTTTATTCAAAATATTATTGAAAAAAGTAAAGGAAGATTTAAACCTAAAATAGCATTGAAACAAAATCCGTCTTTGCATTGTGGTTTTCAATATAATAAATATATATAATTATATATAAGTAATATATATATAATATATATATAGTATAATTATATATATATAATATAATATATATTATATAATATATATATATATATATATATATATATATATATAATATAATCATATATATATATATATAATATAGTATAGTATTTATCCTCTAAAAGGAAGTTACATAAAGTGCATGATTTTGAAAAATCGCAGAAAACTCTGCTCTGCAGACCCAGCATTTCACGTTAGCTGAAACCCAATAGAAAAATAGCGAGAGTTTCCACAAGTTGCTTTTTTTCATGCTAATTTTTTTGGTAATTTAAAAAAAATTTTAATATTTAGGCTCGAGCCGGCTGAGGACAAGGGAGACAGTCCCCCGTCTCCCCGCTGAGCCGAGAGACCTGACTCTCCACTTGCTATTAATCTTGATTCCTGTAGTTCAAAAAAAAAAAACTGTTTTATCATGTGTCACTATTGAATTGAAATAATCAAAAAAAAAACGATTACATTGTTCGTTCTATATTATATCTGTAAACTACCGTAAAGACAAGTTCCATATATATATAATATATATATATAATATAATAATAATAATTTAATAATATAATATAAGAATAATATATATTATATATATATATAATGTGTGTGGATGTGTGTGTATGTTGTGAACAATCTATTATGCATTATCCGATCATAGGATCTCGAACACATTGAAAAAAAATAAAAAATGAAACGTAGGTGAAAAAAAAATACTATAAAAAAATAAAATAAAACTAAAAGAAAATCTCCATAAAAATATTTCAAAAAAAAAGTTAAATCTAGCTATTCCTAACGAACTTAAAATAAACCTACTTAAAGAAACATAACCTACTTAAAAGTAAGACCAAAAACTTATATTATTAATAACTATTAACTTCCATCGTTCCGCGTAAACAACAAAACACCTATATTAAGGATAAAATAATAGGAAAAAAGTTTCAGAACTCTTCTCCACTATGTGCCCGCCGTTCTACATTTGTTAGAGATAACTAACTTATGAAAAAATTACTCACTTCATGACACATAAGGACATTAGCCATAATATATATATATATATATATATTATATATATATATAATTATATATGATATATATATATATATATATATATATAATAATATATATATATAATATATATATAATGAAACGAACATCACTCTCGTCCTCTAATCTTATTCTTAAACCGAAAACTCAAGTGTTGAACGTCTGACAGGAACCCTAAATTATCGTTCATAATAATCACCCTCAATTTTAGCCAACGGCGGTTTTGTGTCCTATCATAGCGATAAGTGTTGTTTCGTTATCTGATTGGGTCTTCCGAATTTCACCTAGTTCAAGCTAATCCTGTCAATCTACTAATATAAATCATTCTTTCGTATATCGTATCTTATCTTTTAAAAGGATTAAAATTCTTCAAATATTTAAACTCCAAATTAGAACACATTATCTCTTCTTCACCTTTCTATGAAATCATCATTCTTGGTGATTTCAACTTTTACCACCTCAGTAGTTTTATTCTAATTCTCAAGATAAAGCTGGTAAACTTGCCTATCTATCCAGAATGACCTCGAGCAGATGGTACAGCCTTCTACCCGTATCCAAGATCGTATTGGAGATGAACGCAATATTCTAGACCTTTTTCTAAGCTTTATTCCCTGTTTATTCTGCTAAACATTTTTTTCTCTGGGTTTCTCCAATCACCCTCTTAGCTAAACATCTTGTTCTATTTCTTAAAGTTTTTTTGCAGGAGAGATTCCCGTCTACGGCGAGGAAACGTTTCTGGTACTTCGATGCTGCTAACTGATGGGAATAGCAGTCGTACTTCTTTGATTTCCCATGGAATAACTTCTGGCATTCATATTATTTCCCTTCAGCCTTACCTAGCAAACCTTGGTTTAGCGCTGATTGTTCTCGTGATATTCACCACAGGGACGCCGTCTTCAGGAATTACCTTCGTCTTCAACCTCCAAAAACTCGCGCAACTTATATTTCATGCCAGAATCATGAAAAATATATTCTCCGTGGAATTAAAACTCTTTTTCTCCGTAGAAAATGCGATATTCTTTCTGGTTCATCTTCTTTTAATCCTTTTTGGCATTTTTCAAAAAAAAAATAAAATATGTCAACTCTTACTTTGCATCTTCCTCTCTGCCTCCTCTATTATATTTCAAGGGCACAACTGGAATTTTACCTTCCGCTAAAGCTGAACTCTTATTCTCAAATCTTTGCCTCTAATTACACCTTAGACGAATCCAAATCTATTTCTCCTTCTCCACCTATTCAACTCATTTATGTTTAAAACATGGTAATTTTTTCAAAGACGTTATTTACGCCCTCTGAGTTTAACAATAAGAAGGCGCAAGGTCATGATGGTATTCTCCTGCGGTTCTCAAAACTTGTGCATCCGAGCATGAACCCTGCCTTGGAACATTAATTTGTGCTTGCCTATCTACTTCGACCTTTCCTTCTTGTTGGAAACGTGCCCTCATTTAGCCTGTGCCGAAAAAAATGGGACCGTTTCAACCCTCAAACTATGGTCCTAACGATTTGACTTCAATTCTTTCTAAAGTTTTCGAATCTTTCCTGAAGAGCAAGATTTGGAAACATCTCAATTCTTCAAATCTTATTTCAGATCACCAGAATGGCATTCGTAATAGCCTTCTACTGGAGATCTTCTTTTCCTTCTCTCTGATTATTGGTCCACAGCTCTTCTGCATTTTGGTGAATCATTTGCCGTGTCTCTAAACATATCGAAAGCCTTCAATAGAGTCTCGCACAAAGCTTTGATTTCTAAACATCCCTCCTTCGGTATCAATCTTAATCTATGATTTAAATCGCCGGTCGATCTATAGCAGCAGTTGAAGATGGCCAATATTCATCATAAATTTATAAATAGTGGTGTTCCTCAAGGTTCTGTTCTTTCTACAACTTTTTTTTTTGCCCTTTTCATTAATGACCTCTGTATGAGAATATGGTTGTTTTCAATGCTTCAAAAAATCACCTTCATCTTACTACTTGACATAATCTTCCACACAACTACAACAACATCTTCGAAAACACACAACTCGTACCTCTGTCTGTCCTTAATATTCTTGGTGTTTCGTTTTCTCGTGACCTTAATTGGAAGGATCTTATTATTTCTCTTTCTAAACAAGCTTCTAAGAGGTTGGTTATTCTAAGGCGCCTTCAGAATTTCTTCACGGCACCCCAGTTACTTGTTCTTTATAGGGATGTTGCTCGCCCCAGTATGGGGTATTTTTCCCACATCTGGAGTGGTTTCTCTCATACATCTCTCCTTAAAATGGTAGAGCCGAGAGTTTTCCGCTTTCTCAACTCTGCTGCTCTCACTAACTCTCTCCAGTCCCTTTCTGCCCGTCGGATTGTTGCCTCACTACTATCGCTAATACAACGGACACTGATCTTTTGAACTCAACGGCCGCATATCTCCTCATTGAGAAAGGCTCGTACGACACGCCCTTCTATACAATCTCATCGTTTTTTTTTATTTTTTTTTTTTTATACAAGTCACCAGCTCTTACGGGCTGAGTCCTTTTCAAGGAGGGGGCTCTGAGCACAGACTCAACCACTATGCTCAATTTTGTATGTATTTCACTGGTAAGGTATGAAATATACTTTCTTTAAATATTATCCCAACTACTTTTGACTTGCACATTTGCAGCACATCAATAGAAATAAACTCTTGCAATAGTTTATTGATAATATCTCCTCTCCATATTGAATTACACATCGTTTCATGGGTACAGGGTTCTATCACAATCCAACATAAATAATATAGAATCCGCATAAAACAAATCAATAAGAATAAGAATAACAGGTTGCCCCATTCATCACCTACGAACAGAAACAAAATTTTTCCTCATAAAAAACCAGTTATGCATGATCGGCTGCCAATTATACAGAAAATCTCTCCCCAAATCATCCTTTATACCAGATTATTCAACATTCACCCACACAAAGAAGAATAAATCACGCCCGCTTCTTGTTGCTCAAACACCTACAACACTCTTCATCACCCCCAAACACTCCTATCATCAAGCATACCCACAAATCACTACTCAAAGAGCAATTACCGCATACCCAAGCAGCACCATATTACAATCGCGTACACCAGAAATATGCCCTACAGAACAATCTTTGGACCGAAAAAAACGACAGCATTGTTCCAACTTTGCTCTTATCACCACCTCTCCTTTCAAGAATGCGGATTAAGAATAAATAAAGCAACCTCCCCCATTGCTAGAGATATCTCTCACAGACTAAGAACGACACAAGACACCTTCTCCTGAACTGCCCTACCCTCACAAACGTTCTATTACTTAACTGGATTACCTCTGGGCGGAGCCTGCCCGGGTAACAAAATCTTGAATGCTCTCGTTCTTCTAGGAGAGGAGCAGGCGGAAAAGTATTATATTATATATATATATATATATTATATATATATATAATATATATATAAATATATAAATATATAATAAATATATATATATAGAATAAAAATATATATATATATATAATATATATATATAATATATATATATATATAGATATATATAATATATATAATATATAATAAATATATAATATAATAATAATATATATAGTATATATAATAAATATATAATATATATATATAATATATATATATATATAATATAGTATATAGGTGCAGAGGTGCGGGAGTTCGAATCATTGTGCTGTACGGATTTCCAAAAAATGTTCGTTCGGTCGGAGGTGTGGGTACGGAAGCTTCTAAATTCAAAGTGCGGAGGTGCGGTTGCGGATCTTTAATTTGACGTATGTGCCTTAGCCCCACATAATACCAACATAGCATACATACATACATTACAACATTAACATTACAAACCCTTGTGAAATCCTGCCAAAATATCCTGCTGATTAAATCCCTCTATTTTCCTTAACCTAAGTGTTCCAAAATGCTCCTACATAATGTCTTACCTATTAATAAAACAAAGAATACAACAGATGTAAAACACGTAAGAATGACTTCCAATCTAAACAGATGTAGCGATAAGAGACATCACACAATTTCCAACCACGTTAGCCAATAAAGGAACTCACTGTGGCCATGACGAAGTTTTTCTCCCACACGTTCCACAACTGCCATATATATATATATAATATATAATATATATATATATAAATAATATATATATATATATATATATATATATATATATTATATAATTAAATTATAAATATAATATAATATAATAATATATATATATATATATATATATAAATATAACATAGCTGTCGTTATCGCGATAATTTATCGCGATAAATTATCCGATAAAATCTTCGGGTTATTTGTTATCCGATAAAATCTCTTACCGATAACGTATCCGATAATTTGTACCCAAACCTACCGATAACTATATGCCTATATTTATCCGATAACGATTTCTTATCTGCTATCCGATAAAATCTTTATCAATAAATCATGAAACGTATAAGTGGAAAGCGAAAAAAAGTTAATCAAGTTTTGATTAAAAAAACGGCCTGAAAAAAACAATAAAAAAATTGTTTTCGTTTTTTTCAATTAATTGTGAATATTTATGATTGACAAATATTATAAATTTTAGCAAATATTGCCTCTAAAATTTGAACTTTTGTTCCAAAATTCCTACAGGTGAGACCCTGATTTGTGTTCAAACTTTATGGTTTTCCATATTTTTATTATATTGGGAATTTGATATCATAAATTTGTTTTGCTTCATTAATGTTTTCTATCTATACTTTCAGAACATTTTTGGCGATATATTAGAGCCGCTTCTCCTTCTTCGAATTTTCTAAACGCTTACTTTTTAAAAAATAAAATGTTGCACAAAGCCCTCGCATGAAATAAACTTTGCTGTGTAACGTTGCAAAACTAGATTATTGCTCATAATCTAGAAATAGGAGGATGAAAATTGCCAAAACTGAAACATATTATGCTAGCAGCTAATCTTAAGAATCCTTTTATTGCCCCTTCACCCTTCACCACTGTTATTTCTCACACAACGTCCATACGACTGAATATCAGATCATCAGTCAGATCAAAAGAAAATGTGGCTCCTGATCACGCTTGATGGAGCCCATCATAAGAGCTTGACAGTAAGTAGGTCAACAGCAAGTACAGTACTCAGTAGTGACTGGGCTCTGGGGAGTGGGGACTAGATTAGTGAATCAAAGTTGATATTCCAAAGCCCAAATATTTAATTTAGTCATCACTCATCCTCTTCATTTACAATGTATATAATTTTAATTTCAAATTTGATAATATTTCATTTGCATCCCTTAATCACTTTTGAGTTTTGTCATTAAAAATGCTTTATAAATTAATAAAATATATTAATATTTAAAGAAATTATAAATATATTATATATACAAATGAAAATACAAGTAAAAATTAGTTAAGTAGAAGCCTACAAACGCCAGTCTGCAGGCTAAACGAAAACAATTGTAAAACAAAAACAATTATAAAATATAAGAGAAATATTCTCCATTTTATAAATCATATGAACGTGTTTAATTTAATATCCTTAAATTTGAAAATGAAAATACTCAAGTTGAAAATATCATATTAAATATCTTATATATTTTTAAAAAATAACATTAATGAAAATTTTTCAAGATGATCACCAAACGTAAAAAATTTTCTTAAAAAAAACCGATTTGAAAAAAACTGTTTTCCCAACGTTTATCGCGATACTTTTGTTATATATATATATAAATAAAAATATATAATATATATATATAATAATATTATAATATATATATACATATATATATAATATATATATATATATATATATATATAAATATATTATATATAATTATAATATATATATATATATAATAATATATATATAATATATATATATAATATAATAATAATTATAGGTAAAAAAAACTAATATACAAATAATATGTATAAATAAACTAAATAAACTATATATATAATATATAATATATTATATATATAATATATAATAATATATATATACTATATATATATAATATAATATAATAATATAATATATAATATATATAAAATATTTATATATATATAGTATAATATACATTAAGGTGTGCATTAACGCGATAAAGCGTTAAATCCGTTTAATTAAACTCGTAATTTTCGTAACTTTAACGCCTTTCGTTAATTCGAAAAAAAAGTAACGACTATAACGAAGTTAAAAATTTTCCCTACATCCGTTCGTTACTTTAAATTACGAGTTTATAAAAATATTTTCTTATCAAATTTTAAATTGTATTAGATTCGAATTCGAAAACTTTATTTTTCCAAAATTTCCTAAAACCCCTCTCAATGCTCAAAAGTGTTATTCTACCAACGGATTTATCACCTTTAAAACTGTTTTTCTTTATTATAAAGTTTTCGTTAAGTTCCTGAAAAAAAAAATGATAGTGACTGTTCCCGTTCAATGAGCCATTAACTTCTTTCTTAGTTACTTGAAACTTGCTCTTTTGCGACTAGTGAAAAATATAAGAACCAGGCCTCATAAGCGTTGTAAATGCTATAAAAAATATACTATTGTAATATTATTAAGTAGAGATACAATAATTTTTACAATTAATATACTACTCGGGTGTCCGTAAAAAGAATGTCCCAGTTCAATGCTTTATTATACAGCGTAATAAACAATATCAACAGCATATCAAAGTGAAGGTCTTTGAAAAGTTTTTCCTACAAATGTTCAATATGTGCCCCCTTCGTATAGGATACATTCAGCGATAAATCCAAATTCCTCCCAAACATTGGTTAACAGATCCAGAGTAATGGAAGGAACGGCATGTTCAATTCTGCGTTTCACTCTGCCGTAAATTGGGCACCCCCATAGGAAGAAATCGCATGGCGTTAATTCCGGGACCGGGGGCCAGATATATAGGAGCTCTGCGCTGACCATTATGACCCAACCAACATAATCGGGTATAAGTACGTTCAACCACGCTCACACTATGTGACTCCAATGAAGGCCTCCACTCTTGCTGCCATATAAAGTTTACCGCTCCATCCTCTAATAATTTGAAAAGAGCCATTGTTATGTAACATATCGAGATAGGCGACCCCTGCTACGTTGCTTCTGCGAAAAAAAGTTCCGTAGACCTGGTCGGGAGTAGGCGCAGAAAAAGTAACCTTCGAATCACTTCGTGTTCACAATTCATGCGATTCAGACCCCAGATACAAATTATGGCGCATTCACCTGTACCCCTGAGATAAAGGTGGACTCATCGCTAACACTATCGATCTAGGAAGGTCATCGTCTCGACCTAACTGCACAGGCCAAAGGTAAACCTAGAGCATATTCGTCGGCTTTAAAGCATTACAAACGTAACCTATTGCACGCATGTGTAAAACGTTCCCTTAAAACACCTTCCACACCGCGTTTTTGGCACCTTCAGTTCGTGACATGCTCTCCGAACGGATTTCTTAGACTATGAAGAAACGAGGCCCTGTACGGTCCACATCCTTACAGTCACTTTGGCCCGTCCTGTACCTTTTGCCTTTACAAAGACATCCATAAGTTGAAAATTGCCTATACCATCGGCGAATGTTTGCCACATGGAGGATCACATTGAAACGTAAACGATACGCACGTTGAATCGTAATTAACAAGATTCACATTAGTCAAATGTATCACAGAAAACTTTACGCTCAGGACTCGCCATGTCAGTATGTGGCGCACGCACAGAGAAGACTACATCTGAATGCGCGCATGCGCGTATGTCGACCTATCAGAAACTCGTTCTGGCGCAAGTGCATATTCGAAACTCCACTTTACTCTTCACTTTAGTATGATATGATATGATATTGTATATTTATGCTTTTATAATAAAGCATTGAAACTTGGAAATTCTTTTACGACACCCGCTATTGAGTATTAATTAATAAGGTATTTACGCTTGAAGCGATCTTCGGCAAGCGCAAAGTCTCTCTATAGTCAAACCGAATATTTGTCTGAAAGCTTAATATTCATTATTAATATGTTAGGATAATTATTAAAAATAAAAGAAAATTAACAATAAATTATTACTATTCCTATCATATTGTGAAGACGGTAAACGTTAACGATTAACGTTTACTCCGCATACATTCTTTACGATAAACGCTTTTAATGATTAACGTCGTTAAATATTTTTGTTAACGATTAAAAAATAACGGTGTTAACTTTTCATTAACGGTGCCCACCTTTTTGATATGAATATATAAAATATATATTATATATATATATATATAATATATATATATATATATTATATATATATAATATTATATATATATAATAATATATATATATACTATAATATAATATTATATACATATATATATATATATATAAATATGAAATAAACTAAATATTAGGAACGTTATTCAATTCTTTATTCTCTTTTATTTTTAGCTAAGCAGAGTAATGCTTCATTTAAAACTTAAAAATAATATATTCTTCAAACGGTCATGGCACCATTCGCCGTTGCACTGGATCAAATCCAAGGGGAGAAACAGTGCTATCTGGGCTACCTGATCCCCACCCTCATTGTGACCCAAAAACAGCTGATTGACTTGAAGACCAATGCCAATATCGAGTTCGCGACCCTCTGGTCAACACCCTCCTTGACGTCATAGACAAGAGGTTCCCCATGAAGAGAGGATACCTTCTGACCACACCTCCAACCCAAGTTTCGCCTGATGTGATTGAGACTTTGAAGAAACAATAGCCAAAAATTCAGAGGCAAGGCTTCTGATGAGAAAGTGAATATCGGTGTAACGAACCGAGAAACTCTAACAGTACAGCAGAGCGAGCAGAGGAACATGGAAAGAAGACTATACTCAAGCCATCTGTTGAGCTGATGATTACACTGAAACAAAACTCAAGGTCAACGTCATCAAAATCAATCAAGATAAAGCTATCTCATTGTAAATAAAGTGCGGCAGCAAAATCGCCAGAACAGTCTGTTCAACCTAGCTTTTAAACAATGAGCAAGTGCCTCATTGATCTCTTATAGGTACAAATACTGCAATGCCTCTAGCGCGCGTGCGAGCGAGTTTCTCCCTTGCAAAGATATCTACAGAGCAAAGAGGAAACTCTGTCAACGAAAACTTAATAGTCATTGTTATAAGCGGGAAATACAAAGCTGCAGTAAGGCAGAACCTAATTTTATATTTTTATATTGTAATTAAAAAAATTGCTTTGATTTTATTCAAAAATCCTTTATTCAATTATCTTTCGCTTTTTACATACATTATAAAATCTATAGCATCAGAACATAAATTAAAAAATAAAAATTTATTATAAAAACACTGAGAAGCCAAAAAAAAAACATTAAATATTTAATAAGATATCAAAGTTTTAAAAGTTATTAAAGCAAGTAGCAACATTACCATATTTTAATTATTCGTAAAAACTAAAATTTATATATAAATATAAAAATATTTGAAAAGAAGATGTAATAAAATTATTTTAACATTTCTTAATCCAAATGTCGTTTTTTTAAATATTTTATATATAAATGAAAACATAAAAAATTAAGATATTATCGAATTATCTTAATCGCCTTATCGCGATTATTTATCACATTATCGATATCGTTATCGATATAAGTTTCATCTCTCTTT
>JABUQX010088902.1:17500-20000 GCA_015478945.1 Trachelipus rathkii | reverse complement strand
AGAAGAGTATACTAATGTTTTTAAATGTCCCCAAAGGCAATAATCAAAAGGATTTAGGTCTGGTGACCTTGCTGGTCACGGAACTGGGCCACCCCGACCTATCCATTGATTGGAAAAGGTCTCATTCAGGCGTTTCCGAACTGCAGCACTAAAGTGTGCAGGAGCCCCATCATGCATAAACCACATGTTTTTGCGCAACTGAAGAGGTTCATCATCAAACAAGGTACGGAGCTCATGTTTCAAAAAGTTTAAGTAGATTATGCCATTAAGCCTGGGAGGAAGCTCGAACATAAGTACATGATCATGTAAAATTCCTTCCCAAATGTTTACTGAAAACTGATATTGTGAACGATTCTGTTTAATGTCATGAAGATTCTCGTCTGCCCAAATGTGTTCGTTATGAACGTTAACGATAGCTGTTCTTATAAAGTGAGCCTCGTCGGTAAATAAAATCTTCGTTAAAAAGTTTGGGTCAATACATTTGTTCAAAAACATTGACAAATAACAACACGAGGAGCATAGTCACGTGGCAAAGAGTATGCACCTGATGGAACGTGTCCGCGGTAAACTGTTTGCTTCGTTGTAGTAATTCTAGAAATACTAGATTGTTCGAATTAAAACTGTAATGACAATTCTGCGCTTGCGTCTTTTCCAGGATGCTCAGAAATTCAGTAAGAACTGAATTTCTTCTTAACATCAACAGTCCTAGATAGATCGGGTCTGCCTGCATAGATGTGCTCTTCTGGACTGCAAATTACCCTGTTTCAGTAAGCGTGAGTTGAATAGTGGCGAAAAAACCTTGCGCTTGGGACCCAAATTCGGTTTGGATATTTCTCTTGGTACAAACGTCTTGCTGCAGAACTATTGCAGCGTGCCATCCCATACATTAGATGCATGCCAGCTAGTTCAGAGTATGAATACACGTGGTAATTACGTTCCATATTCAATAACGGAAGGAACACGTGGAAGAGACACACACAGTCATATAGTTACATTGTAACGCGTAACACAAACAGCAGTGCATTTATTGTATACAGTAGTTGGTTGTTTTGGTCAACAATGTGCTGAAATGTTTAATGGAAGGAGTAGCTGTTTGTGGAAGAGTTGTTATTATTTAAATGAGATGTTTCCAATTACTAAAATTTACATCCTTTCCCTTATTAATAGTCATAATTTATTAAATGGTATACCATCTTGATTTTCCTTACAACAATAGGTGTTTTTTGGTTCCTTAACATTTTAACCTAAGTCATCCGCTTTCATGGAATGTCTCCTCAAATACTTTTAACGGCCGCCATTTTTAAATTTATAGTAAATTTGATACTTCTTTTTGTCGTCATTAGCACTACACACAACAGTACTCATCCCAAATATAGGGTTTGTAGCCTACTTAGGTTTCGTAGATAAAAAATATTTAGTAAAAAACACATACAGGCAGCCAGACATTACGTCATACATTTATAGGAACTTTTACCATTATTTTTGCATTTCTCACCAGTTACCAAAAATTTTTACCATAATTTGAATCACCCTGTTATTATATTTATATATAGATAATATATATATATATATATATATATATATATATATATATATTATTATTATAAATTTTTTTTTATATATATATATATATATATATTATATATATTATTATATATATATATATATATATATATATAGAGGATATATACTTAAGTTTCTTTCTGACCTATCGATATTTAAGTTTTAAAATCGATTTTCGATATATGTGTATCGATTATACCCAAGAATACCGAGATATCTAAATTTTATTTCAAAATAGAAACACACACACACAACACATATATATATATAATATATATTATAATATATATACTATATATATATTATATAATTTTAATTTTTAATTAATTATATATATATATATATATATAATATATATATAAAAGATGCTTTATTCATTGAGTTAATATTATTGGAACCTTTCAAATGAAAATGTTTATATAATAAACAAGCGCCATTTTTTTTTAAATTTTCAAGCGTTATGTTGGGTTCTTATTTTTGTGAATATGAATTTGAAGGATTTATTCCAAATTTGTGAGAATGATTATACTGTTAGCATTGCTGCAACATTTTAGTTTGAAACTAGATAAAAGGTTTGTAGAAAGTGTCATAAAGAATGTGAAATTACCAAAATAGGAGAAAAGTTTTATTTTTAATGTACTAGTAAACATTGTGGTTCGAAGTATACTGTTTCTCCCAAATATTATTTTTTTTTCAAATATTAGAATTTCCTACACTGATGCCCTTTTAATTATGTATTTCTTTGTACATAACGAAACAGTTTCAAGGGTAGTAACCTATTTAGATGTCAGTGAACCAACAGTTATAGATTGGTTTTATTTTTGCAGGCAGGTAGGTAAACAATAATTATGTTGGTTAGGAAATTTGGTAGGAAAAATGTAAAAAAAAAAAAACCAAAAAAAAAAAAATAAATAGTAAATTAGGATTTTTTGGGGGG
>JABUQX010088902.1:0-12500 GCA_015478945.1 Trachelipus rathkii | reverse complement strand
ATTAAAGAAGCTGCGTTGGCCCCTCTAGAATGTCCCAGTCAATACCATGAGTAAATAATAAATAATAAATCCTATTTAAGAAGTCGCATGGCCTATATAGACAACTTAAAGCGTCTTTTTATCCTCAAAGCCAAAAATCTATCCTTCTCGTTGCTTTACTTTTGTGCGCCCTCTTCAGCATATTCTGTCTTTTTTAATAAACTTGCTGCTAAAAATTGTAGACAATATCAAATACTGGCCTAACATACTATTATACGAACATTATACAAAAAACAGATATATATAATTAGTCTGCATCTGGCATTAATTTCAATTTTTAACCTTGCCCTAGCTCTGGTTCAAAATCTTGTAATGCGGAAACAATGAAACAGCAGCACTAAAGAATGTTACAGACTTACGGGTTACAATGCCAATAGTTTGTTGAAAATTGAAAAAATATATATTAAAAACTTCATAATATATATAGTTTTATTTTAATTTTTTATTTCTATTGAAGTTAAATTACTTAAATATACAAAAAAATAAAAAATAATAAAAAAAAAATATAAAAAAATCAAAAAAATCAAAAAAATCAATAAAATCAAAAAAATCATGATTTATTTATAAAAAAATCAAGTAAAAAACTCAATTGATTTTTTTAATTTGATTTTTTTCGTGCCATCCCTGATTATTATTATTTAAGTAAAGGTTATGTTTTTTAATATTTTTAGAGGTGTGAAGTGCTTTAGTATTAAAGTTTCAATTTGAATTTAAGCATTTTCCTTTCACATTTTATGAAAAGAGTTTCGAAATTTCATACATCGAGATATATATATTAAAGGGGGAAGCTTATAAAACATATCCTATATATATTATTATATATATATATATATATATATATATATATATATATATTATATATATATATATATTATATATGAATTTCGCGGGGAATAAACTACTTCAAAACACCCTCCCTATAGCGTGTATATAATAATATATTTAATATATATATATATATATATATATATATTAGTGTTTTTCACCCTTGAGAAAGTTAATTAGACTATTGATATTTTTGCAATTACTGTTGCTGCATCATATTACGGAAATTTAAACTTTTAGGTAACTTGATAAATTTATTGCACATGATCAATTAGGAATTAAAAACTTATATTAATTAATACTAACGTTAAAACTCATTGAACACACATAGCAAAAGCTTTCGTTGTGGTTGACACAACCTTATCAATTGATGTGTTCTAAAATGACTAAAATAGGATTTTAAAATAATTTTATACATTCAATAGATTTTCGTTTTGAAGGGCGACATAGTCTTGTACTTCCAGGAGTCGATGGTCTGGCAACCTACGTAGTCATTTTTATTTTTATTCAAATTTGTTTGGTTTTGAAAATAGAAAATCCTCATGGAGAAGAACAATGTTCACATAATTATATACATAATTGAGATACATAGATACATACGTTTGAAGGATATAAGCTCATAAATTCTCGTAAATACACCAAAAGACTATGCGCATGTGTACGTGCGCAGCCACAGTTATGAACACATACATGCAACAGGATACTAACAATTTTTAATACATATGTAAGCTTATCAACAAAAACGAATTCTGCACACGCAACAATACGTGCACACCAGATTCTGTAAATACATAGTGACGAGGCAGAGTTTAATTCGTTTTATGGGAATTTTTAAATTTATTGGAACAGGTATATCTCCGACCCCGAAAAATTAATAAGAGAGAAAGTTAGTTTTTGATATTTAGTCTGTTGCGTCGTGGCAAGGTATAGTGTATATGCATTGGATGGGACTAGGTGCTATACATAGGTGAAACAAATGACTTTGACAGGAGACAGAAACAACACAAAGATGACTTAATAGATGACAAGATTAATTCCTCTCTCACACTCCACCGTAGGTCATTAAATCATAAAATACACATAAACAATATGACCCCCTTACATAAAACCTCCAATCCACTCCTCCGTAAACTCATAGAATCTCTCTGCATTATCTCCACCAAAAACTTTAATATTATCCCCGGTGAAATTAAAATTGATTTTCTTCTAAACAGCTTAATAAACTACTCACTTCATATCTTTATCAAAAGCATCTCAACCAAAAAAAATCAAAAACTAACTTTCTCTCTTATTAATTTTTCGGGGTCGGAGTTTTAAAACCCAATAAATTTAAAAATTCCAATAAAACACATTAAACTCTGCCTCGTCACTATGTATTTACAGAATCTGGTGTGAACGTATTGTTGCGTGTGCAGAATTCGTTTTTTGTTGATAAGCTTACATATGTATTAAAAATTGTTAGTATCCTGTTGCATGTATGTGTTCATAACTGTGGCTGCGCACGTACACATGCGCATAGTCTTTTGGTGTATTTACGAGAATTTATGAACTTATATCCTTAAAACGTATGTATCTATGTATCTCAATTATGTATATAATTATGTGAACATTGTTCTTCTCCATGAGATTTTCTATTTTCAAAACCAAACAAATTTGAATAAAAATAAAAATGACTACGTAGGTTGCCAGACCATCGACTCCTGGAAGTACAAGACTATGTCGCCCTTCAAAACGAAAATTTATTGAATGTATAAAATTATTTTAAAATCCTATTTTAGTCATTTTAGAACACATCAATTGATAAGGTTGTGTCAACCACAACGAAAGCTTTTGCTATGTGTGTTCAATGAGTTTTAACGTTAGTATTAATTAATATAAGTTTTTAATTCCTAATTGATCATGTGCAATAAATTTATCAAGTTACCTAAAAGTTTAAATTTCCGTAAATATGATGCAGCAACAGTAATTGCAAAAATATCAATAGTCTAATTAACTTTCTCAAGGGTGAAAAAACAGCTTAATATATATATATATATATATAAATATAATATATATATTATATATATAATATATATATGATATATATATAAATTAATATATATATATATATAATAATATATATTATATTATATATATATATATAATATATATATATATATATATATATATATATATATATATATATCCTGAATTCTAGCAATTGAAACCATGAAACTCTCTGTTACTCTTCTGATTATTATCCCAATTATTCAACTGGCACGTTGCCAGAATAATAATTTACGCTTTGAGAAGAAACCCGGAGTGCCTAATGATGACGCGAACAATATTGAGAAAGTTCAAGAGTCCTCTGAGCAGTTTAAAGACAAGATGGCTCATTCACCAAAGGAAGAAAGAAGCATAGAGATGAAGGATCGGATAAAGCGAAGGTCACCTCCGTTGTTACCACAACCCGTCGATGAAATTTCAAATTATTACGATGAGGAAAACCATAGGGAAGACTTTCATAATTCAAATAATGCTGTTGAAGAGCAAATGACAACCGAGGACTATGCTATTGAAGATTATGGAGAAGAAAATAAGGTTCTACATAAAGATGAAGAGGGGATAGAGGGTAGATCGAATAAAAAAAGGAAAGGTAAGATTCATATATATATATATATATATATAATATATATATATATATATATATATATATATATATATATATATATATATATATATATATAATATATATATTATATATATATATATATATATATATATATATATATATATATATATATATATATATATTATATAGATTCATATAAATATATATATATATATATATATATATATATATATATATATATATATTTAAATGAGTTGAAACATGGTAATTCTTCTGTTTTATCAAGGAACGCTTGGCAAATGATTTCTTTTTTCAACTCTCCGAGTCTTGGTCCAAGTTTTCGAAAATTTTGTGAATCGTTTGATGTGGCGATTTATTTCATATAAAGTATGGCAGAAGTATTTGATTAGAAATAATTTCTTGTTCTGTATCCTTTTTCTTTTCTCTAACTTACTTCCTGATTTCCTTTCTGATAGCTTTACAGCAGCTGCTGTAGAAGATCACTTTTAATTCTTTAATTATATGAAAAGTGACTTGTCATCTTTTTCTTATAATAACTTTAGAAGTGACTTGTCATCTATTTCTTATAATAACTTTAGAAGTGACTTGTCATCTTTTTCTTATAATAACTTTAGAAGTGACTTGTCATCTTTTTCTTATAATAACTTTAGAAGTGACTTGTCATCTATTTCTTATAATAACTTTAGAAGTGACTTGTCATCTTTTTCTTATAATAACTTTAGAAGTGACTTGTCATCTTTTTCTTATAATAACTTTAGAAGTGACTACTCATCTTTCTCTTATAATAAACTTCATCACCAACTCACTTCTATTCTGATAACTCTTTCCTTCTTTACTCTTTAGAAGTGACTTGTCATCTTTTTCTTATAATAACTTTAGAAGTGACTTGTCATCTTTTTCTTATAATAACTTTAGAAGTGACTTGTCATCTTTTTCTTATAATAACTTTAGAAGTGACTTGTCATCTTTTTCTTATAATAACTTTAGAAGTGACTTGTCATCTTTTTCTTATAATAACTTTAGAAGTGACTTGTCATCTTTTTCTTATAATAACTTTAGAAGTGACTTGTCATCTTTTTCTTATAATAACTTTAGAAGTGACTTGTCATCTTTTTCTTATAATAACTTTAGAAGTGACTTGTCATCTTTTTCTTATAATAACTTTAGAAGTGACTTGTCATCTTTTTCTTATAATAACTTTAGAAGTGACTTGTCATCTTTTTCTTATAATAACTTTAGAAGTGACTTGTCATCTATTTCTTATAATAACTTTAGAAGTGACTTGTCATCTTTTTCTTATAATAACTTTAGAAGTGACTTGTCATCTTTTTCTTATAATAACTTTAGAAGTGACTTGTCATCTTTTTCTTATAATAACTTTAGAAGTGACTTGTCATCTTTTTCTTATAATAACTTTAGAAGTGACTTGTCATCTTTTTCTTATAATAACTTTAGAAGTGACTTTTCATCTTTTTCTTATAATAACTTTAGAAGTGACTTGTCATCTATTTCTTATAATAACTTTAGAAGTGACTTGTCATCTTTTTCTTATAATAACTTTAGAAGTGACTTGTCATCTTTTTCTTATAATAACTTTAGAAGTGACTTGTCATCTTTTTCTTATAATAACTTTAGAAGTGACTTGTCATCTTTTTCTTATAATAACTTTAGAAGTGACTTGTCATCTTTTTCTTATAATAACTTTAGAAGTGACTTGTCATCTTTTTCTTATAATAACTTTAGAAGTGACTTGTTATCTTTTTCTTATAATAACTTTAGAAGTGACTTTTCATCTTTTTCTTATAATAACTTTAGAAGTGACTTGTCATCTTTTTCTTATAATAACTTTAGAAGTGACTTGTCATCTTTTTCTTATAATAACTTTAGAAGTGACTTGTCATCTTTTTCTTATAATAACTTTAGAAGTGACTTGTCATCTTTTTCTTATAATAACTTTAGAAGTGACTTGTCATCTTTTTCTTATAATAACTTTAGAAGTGACTTGTCATCTTTTTCTTATAATAACTTTAGAAGTGACTTGTCATCTTTTTCTTATAATAACTTTAGAAGTGACTTGTCATCTTTTTCTTATAATAACTTTAGAAGTGACTTTTCATCTTTTTCTTATAATAACTTTAGAAGTGACTTTTCATCTTTTTCTTATATTTAATTTGAGCAGATCAACAAGGTTGTTTTTAATGCCTCAAAAGTTAAATTCAATTCTTTTAACAAGACATAACATAAGAACACGCAATAAGAACCTTGCTATATTTTAACCTTTGTATATTTTATTCTCAAGATTTTTATTTCACTCTAAGAACAGATATTGAATAAGAAAACGAAGGAATGAGTTCAAAGATGAGTCATACAATCTCTTTTGAAAAATAGAGGCATAACACTTGAAAGATTAGATGAGCGATGTCTATTGTGCGAAAGATAGTGACAGTATAACAAAAATAATGCAACCATCTCGCTAACAATGAGAAACTTGAGAGAACCAGTAAAAGTAAATTGATTTATAAAGGGACATGATAAGTTTGTCAGCAGATGCGTTTGTATTACATTATGAAGAAGCATTCGCTGTGTCGAATCATTATGATCCAGCATGGAATAATATTGTTCGATCTTCATACGATACGATCTTCATTTATTATGACTAGAGTTATTTTAATTTAACTTTCAAAGTCTGATATATTAATTTTGAAATTTTTTTTGTAATCTTAATTTTTTTGTTTCTCAAGTTTTAGTTTTATTTTAGATTTTTTTTTTTTATTTTCTATTTTTAAAGGCTTATTTTCTATTTTGCTGTTTTAATTTTCAATATTTTGATTTCTGCCTTCTCATCTTTTACCTGTTATTTAATATGTGTTTATTTATTAAAATTTATAAAAAGTTATTTTAAATTCTAATTTATTTCGCCAAAATCACTAAAAATATATAAGCAAGCACATAAACATACCACTCAAGTATACAAACACTAAAACACTCACGCAGTAACACACAAATATTTAATTCTTAATTTATCGTTCATCATCACTAAAAATTAAAGCAGTAAAACTCATAAATTAAAAATACATAAGCAAACTTACATCCTTACCTCCACACACACAAACACTTTTGCTAAAGTATAAACATGCAATTTTTTTTATATTTAATTCTTTATTAATTTAATGAGCCTAGAACCCTAAATTATTAAAACACTAAAAAACTAAAACGCATAAGAAAGCAAGTACCCACCATCCACCCCTACACAAGTATGCAAACACTTTTAGAAGATGTCCCTTTGGCAATCTGAGCTGCGATGTATCTGCAACACGACTGGGTACCTGCATATTCACACCACATAGTATGTGAGTATCTTCAAACACATTTAAATCGCTGGATCGTCCGAGGGGGACCATATGATTGTCCAGCACAATCACCTGAGTATTATAACCTTTGGGGACGACACCAAAAATTGAAAAAAAAAGCTTTTTTTATGCAGTGATGGCTGATAATCGCAACGAATTAATACAGATAATATTTAATGCAGCAGATGAAATTTGGCTGAAACTTCAAATACTGGAGATTGCGTCCAGCTCCATAGCTAATCGTGCACAATGTTGTATTCAGGCCGCCGGGGGTCATTTTGAACATGTCATGTAGCTTCTTCATGTATTACTTAAGTGACAGCATTTGGAATACACAAAAATCTCCTAATTTCCCCTAATATATCCGACAAAAATTTTATTTCTCCCTACGATTTTATTGTTGTGAGGTGAAACTAAAAAAGCTTAGGAGGTTTTGATTTCTCATTTCATTCTCGTTTCTAGATAAGAATATATATATATATATATATATATATATATATTATATATATAATATATATATATATATATAATATATATTTATATATAATATATATATAATATATATATATATATATATATATTTTTTTATCTTTTTTATATATATATATATATATATACTATATATATATATATATATATATATATATATATATAGTAGTATAGGGTAGTAAACTACCGGCCTAAAAATGTTGCAAAGCAATGTTGCATGCAATGTTGCAAATGTTGGGCAAGCAACCATTTTGCAACATTTGGTTTTATCAAGGTTGACGATAACGTCAAGGTCAAGGTTTTCAAAAAGGTCGGTGAGACCGAATTCAAAGATCTGGAAGACCGTTTTCGGAGGTTTAGGCCCCCTAAAGGGGAGCGAAGCCCCCCAAAGGAGGCTTTTTTGGTTCCTAGAGGTTTTAAAATGATCGGTAGATACATTTTTGAATGGGTTCCATCGATCGAATTTATCGTGATCGAATACCCCTATATCAAAATTGATGTTTAAATCGTCTTTCTATACCTCTCTGCGTTGGTTTTTTTACATTAAAAAATATAATCGAAAGAAAATAATTACTATAATTAACATTCGATTAATCGTTGTAGTAAGTATGCAGGTTCAGAGATAAGCACCTTTTTCCGCATAGGGAAAAGGAATAGAGGTATCGCTTTCCCAAAAACTTGTAAGTATATCTATGAAGGTGATAAACTGATTCCACGCGAGTTTTGGTGACCGTAGGTCACTCCTAAGGGGGTGTTGCCCCCTTATCGCCAAGATCAAATACTTCCTGAAAACCATGTTAGGTTTAACGTATCGGAGTGAAATTTGGATGTGAGCTATATGATGACGTAATCTCGTCGTAGACGAGATTACGTCTCTCTGCGTCCCCCCTAAAAACGACTGACACTTTGATGAAGATAGTGTCAATTCATAGTTCAAGATGCTGGTATCTTTGATAGATTGGTCACTTTTTGTTAAGGAAATTGTTAGATAATACGGCCTTACCTGTTGATGATATGCGGAAAAGTGGGAAAATATGGCCATTTGTAATGACCTGTTATGCTATTAATACCTTTGAATAAGTAGGGAATTTCAGGATGTTGGCGGATTATTCATACGCGAGGTATGTTAGGTTTGCATTTGTACATTATATTCTTAGTTCAGGTTTTGATATGTTAGCTTTATTGGTGCTGAAACTTTGTTGCGTAAGCGTATATTCGTAGGTCAGTATATAAAGAACTTAGTTTTATGTTATGTTTATCCAAAATGATACTTCAAATATGACTTGAAACAATAGTTCAATAGATCATAGGTGGGTGGGTGGGTAGGTGACTGTAGGGTTGGGTGGTTTGATTTACTGATTTATTGATTTACTGGTTTAAAATCAGTAAACTATTACGCTTTACTGTGATATTTTATTCAAAGAACTTATTTTTATGTTATGTCAGGATAAAAATTTTGTTATTTTTATGTAATGTTTGGTTAAAACATTGTTATGTTTGCAATTATTCGTTGGGGTTTATGATATTTAGACGAGGTTATGATGAATTTTTGTTAAATATTACGAAGTTGATGTAAAAAATTTGTTACTTTAGCATTATATTCGTTGTCAGTATGATGATTAGACAGGGTTATGCTAAATTTTTGTTAATTATTACGATGTTAATGTAAAATTAACATTGATATGCTGGAGATATGCTTGAAAAAGTGTGAATTGGTTACGTTTTGTACGAACTGTTAGGCACTTTACTGTTGTTAAGTGCGGAAGTTTGTTAATGTTAGTAGTTTATTCATACGTATCGTGTGTTAGGTTTGTCGTTGTACATTATATTCTTAGTTCAGGTTATGTTTAATGTTACGCTTTTATTAATGGCAAAAACGTTGGTTACGGTTAGCAATATATTCGATGGTTAGTATATACAAGAACTTATTTTTGTGTTATGTTTATCCGAAATGATACTCGAAATGTGACATGAATCAATAGATTAATAGATCAAAAGGTCATGGAGGGAGGGAGGGGGAGGGGAGGGGTTGATGGTTTGATTTACTGATTTACTGATTTTACTGAACTCAACTATTACAATTTATCTATGAATATTTCATTCAAAGAACCTATTTTTATGTTATGTTGGGTAAAACTTTGTTATGTTTACTGTTATTCGTTGGGCTGTATGATAATTAGACAAGGTTATGATAAATTTTTGTTAAATATTACTGTGTTAATGTAAAATTAACGTTAATATGACTAGGTTTACGTTTGTAATGCAATGTTAGTACTTTAACTGGGTTAAAGTGTGGAACTTTGTTAATGTTGACTTTTTATTCATGCGTAAGTTGTGTTAGGTTTGTCGTTGTAATTATTATTTCTTAGTTCATATGATGCTATGTTAGCTTAATTAATGTGAAAACATTATGTTAGCATATATTCGATGGTTAGCACATAAAGAACTCATTTTATGCTATGTTTATCCGAAATGATACTCGAAATGTGACTTGATCATTAGATCGATATATCAAAAGGTCATGGACGGGTGGTAGGGAGGGGTGGGGAGGGTACGGTGTTTGATTTACCTGATTATTGATTTAAACAGCAATAAATTCGGTGTAAATCCTATTCAGCTTTACTATGATATTTTATTCAAATGATCTTATTTTTAATGTTGTGTTTGATAACTTGTTATTTTTATGTTTATGTTTGGATAAAACTTTGTTATGTTTGCTATTATTTGTGGGAGATTATGATATTAGGTAAGGTTATGATAATTTTTGTTAAATGTTACTATGGATAATGTAAAAAACTTTGTTTACGTTAGCATTATACTTCCGTTGGTCTGTATGATAATCGGACAAGGTTAGATACATTTTTTCTAAATGTTACTGTGTCAAATGTAAGATTAACGTTAATGTTAGAGATACGCTTGAAAAAAGTATGAATAGGTTCACGTTTTGCATGCAATGTTAATTACTTTAATGTGTTAAGTGTGGAACTTTGTTTAATGTTAACAGTTTAATTCGTGAGTAAGTTGTGTTTAGGTTGGTTCGCTGTCACATTTATTTTCTAGTTCATTGTTATGCTACTGTTACTTTATTAATGTGGAAACTTTGTTACGTTAGGATATATTCGTTGATTAGTATGATAATTAACCGTTGTTGTGATAAATTTTTGTTAAAAATTACCAATGTTAATATAAATTAACAATGTTATGTTAGAGATAATGCTTGACTAGTGTGAATAGGTTTACGTTTTGTATGGTCTTGTTAGTTACTTTTACTATTGTTAAGTGGGCTACTTTGTTAATTTTTAACGTTTATTCGTGTTTAAGGGGGGGTATTAGGTTTGTGTTTGTACATTATTTTCTTAGACTGATGATGTTATGTTAGCATTATTAATATGAAAACCTTTGTTACGTTAGCATATATATTCGTTGATCAGTGTATAAAGAATTTGTTTTTATGTTATGTTTTATCCAAAATGAGGGTGAGTGTTGAATACTCGAAATGTGACTGAATTCAATAATCAATAGATTCTTTGACTAAGTTGTTAGTGATGCTGTTTATTCGTTCTGGTTGCTGTTTTAAGTATTTATGTGCATAGTTAGCTTTACAGAGGGTAGAACTTTACTTTGTTTGTCTTTACCCGTTGGGGATTATGATATTTAGGCAAGGTTATGATAAAATTTTTTCGTTAAATATTCTATGTTAATGTAAAAATAACATTGTCATGTTGGGGCATATGTTTGATAAATCGAAATGGATATGTTTTTGTAATGCTTTTGTTAGTTACTTTTACTGTTGATAAGTTTGGGCCTTTGTTAATTGTTAGCAGTTTATTTTTGCTTAAGATGTGTCAGGTTTGTCGTTGTAAATTATATTCTAAGTTCTGGTAATTTATGTTGGCTTTATTAATGTGAAACTTTTGTTACGTTAGCATACTTTTTCGCTGCTTTGTATGATAATTACACAAGGTTTGGTAAATATTTTTGTTAAATATTACATGTTAATGTAAAATTAATCATTGTTATGTTAAAGACATGCTTGACAAGGTGTGAATAAATTTACGTCTTCGTATGCTATGTTAGTGTTACTTTACTGTTGTTAATGTGGAACTTTGTTAACAGTTTAAACAGTTTAATTTTATATTTATAAGGTGTGTCAGATTGTTATTGTTCATTATATTCATAGTTCAGATGATGCTATGTTAGGCTTTAATTAATGTGGAATTTGTTCCCTCAAACATATATTGATTGGATCTTGTATAAAGAACTTGATTTTATGTTATGTTTATCCAAAATGATACTCGAAATTGTGACATGAAACAATAGATCATAGATCATGATTGAACAGGAGGGGGTTGGATGTGGTTTGATTTACTGATTTACTGTTTTGGGTATGTTAAAACGACAATTTTAGTAAAAAATTAGACTTAAATCAATAGATCCAATAGATCAATAGATCACAACTGAGAGGAGGGTGGTTGGATGGGTGATTTGATTTTACTGATTTACTGTTTAGGGTAGTAAAACATGACGATTTTAGTAAAAAATTTGAATAGATCAATAGATCAAATAGATCATAGATCACTAGATCAAAAATAGATCACAATGAGAGGAGGTGGGTTCGGATGGTGGTTTGATTTTTACTGATTTAACTGCTTTAGGGTATGTAACACATGACAATTTTAGTAAAATTTTGACTTGATCAATAGATCAATAAGATCAATAATCAATAGATCAACAACTGGACAGGAGGGTGGTTGGATGGTGATTTTACTGATTACTGCTTTTGGGTAGTAAAAATGTAAAATTTGTAAGTTATAAACAATAAGAAAACAAATAAATGTTTATTTATTTATTTATTTAATTATTTATTTTTATTTTTTTCTTGATGTTTCTGAAACCATTATTTTCGAAATCTACAGCCCATTAACATGATATAAGACACCAATTACATTGTTGTTATATTCGATGTTTATTAACTCAGCATCCTGCTATCCGGCCTCCAACCTTACCGGTCACTTAACCACTCTGAATCCTTCTCAGACTCCTCCTCCTTCTCTCTATTCTTTCTTCCTCCTTCTTCCTTCCTCCTTTCTCCTTTCTTCTTCTTCTTCTTCCTATCTGTTTTGCATTCCCATGCATTTCTTTCTTCTTTTTCAAAGGGGACCGCC